>JACCGJ010010143.1:0-66095 GCA_013407085.1 Atriophallophorus winterbourni
AAAGTTACTAACTCACATACAAAACTTTGTCTATGGTCACTTGGGGAACTTTTTAGACTGGTTAATTCGAATGACGAACCTACTATTTACTAAATAGGCTCGACCAATCTCTCGGTACGGTAGCGTTGCGGCATTTCTTTACACTTCAGCTGGGTAGAACTATATCGGCGGTGTAGCAACTTGTTAATTCACTTTCCTTTCAATTGTACTCCCATTTCCATCAATGTTTGTTTTAATCAACCATTATTCCCTAATATACTTTTTTCGCGCGCGTTCATCTTCTGCTTGATTTTCGTGGTGCTGCGTTATTGCGTGTTTGCGAATCACGACGGTTAACAGCAAAATTGACTTTCGCAACATTTTTTAGCTTCGCCAATTCTAATTGCTGATCAACGCGATACACCGGAGTTTGGAGCTGGAATATTTTATGTGTGTGGATATTTGCATTGGACATTGAATTTTCACTTATCGTGAATTCGTTCCTTTGTACGATTTTACTATAACATTTTCCTGTTATATTTTTGCATTTATCCACTAAATAATTGGTGAGCCCGACGTGATACGAACACTCAGCTTTCTGATATGGAGTCAGAAGAGGAACGCGCGCGGAAAAAGTATATTATGAAATAATGGTTGATTAAAACAAACATTGATGGAAATGGAAGTACAATTGAGAGGAAAGTGAAATTATAAGTTGCTACAGAACTCCTCCATAGAGCGTGAGTCGACGGATGAACGCTCGATACGCCGTTTAGGGCATGTATTCTGTTAGAAGGGCACCCTCTGTCGTATAGACAGTGAACGAACTATCGATTAATCGACCAATCAAGATCGATGGTGAGTTCTAATTGTGATTTTTATTCACTGTGATATTCACACATTTGCTCAATTGTGATACTCTTGGCATTCGGTGAATAAACGAGTTCAGTGACGGTTGCGTTCTCTCCGGCCACACGGGCTGGGACAACAACAGTACAGCACAGACATAACAACTTGGCGACGGGGTGTTTTCCATGATGTCCGCTGAATCAGAAGTGTCACATTTACAAACAGTTGCTCGAACGAATACTCCAGATAAAAGAAGGAAATTCTTCTGCGAATGATCCCAAATCCCATCTACCGAAGCTCTCATGTCATCTATAATGGAATTTCACTTTGACCCGGAAAATAATGTGACTTTTGACACGTGGTTCCGGCGTTATGAAGATATATTCCGAATAGACCTCAAGGACCTGGGAGATGACTGCAAAGTTCGACTGCTGTTGCGTAAATTGGGTGCAGCGGAATTAGACAAATATTGCAATTTAATTCTGCCTCAGAACCCACGCGACCGTACATTTGAAGAGACAGTCGAATCACTCAAGCAATGTTTTGGTGATCAATCGTCTCTCTTCAGTATTCGTTACCGCTGTCTCAATTTAGTCATGGATGAAACAACCGATTTTGTGACACATCTAGGAGACGTTAATAGAGAGTGTGAACGCTTCAAATTGCGCTCCATGACAGACCATCAATTTAAATGTCTCATTTTTATCAGCAGTCTGCGATCCTCGCGATTTACGGAAATTCGGACTCGCTTACTGAATCGTCTAGAGCAGGATCCGACTATGACACTCCAAGCAATCGGAGAAGAACACCGACGTCTCTTGAACATTAAAAACGACTCCGCTCTCGTGCAATCGAACCATCACGACAATTTTACAATCCAGGCGGTACATCAACCAGAACAAAAGAACACTGAACAACCGTCTTTGCATCGAGCACGACAACCAAAGCTGCTCAAGACAGCTCAAAAAACCAAGCCCCCATCCAAGTGCTGGCAATGTGGAGAATGGCATTTTGTGCGTTTTTGCCCATTCAAGAAACACAGATGCCAGAATTGCAACAGAATGGGGCATAAAGAAAATTACTGCCACGCGAAGTATTTTAATAAGAAATCTTTACTGAATCATTCCAATAATAAAACTTATTGCTCCTATCCCGTCTTTTCAACCTTCCAAGGGGATGTGAGAAATCGACGGAAGTACCTTACCGTCACGTTAAATGGTACGCCAACCCGTTTTCAAGTTGACACTGCCTCCGACATCACTATAATATCGGAAGACAATTGGCGATCGGTTGGCAAACCAAACATAAATCCCACCAGTCATGTTGCATGCAGCGCATCTGGAGGAAAGTTAAATCTCATTGGCCAGATTACCTGCTGTATTGCCTTCAACGACACGCAACTAGAAGGTGTCTGTTACGTGTCAAAGCATCCGAACTTGAATCTCCTTGGCCTGGATTGGCTTGAAAATTTGAAGTTGCTTGATTTCCCCCTGAACACTGTGTGCCATGCCGTGAATCAATGGACAGATGACTGGGTAAAACAGATTCAACTCAAATTTCCGAAAGTCTTCCAAGATGGCCTTGGATATTGCCGGAAAAATTCATCAAAGCTGACTTTGAAGCCGAATGCGAACCCAACATTTCGTCCCAAACGCCCCGTACCGTACGCTCTTTTGGAAAGCGTCGACAAAGAACTTGGCAGACTGCAAGCCGCCGGAGTAATCAAACCAGTCAACTAATCAGCATGGGCAGCACCAATTGTGATTGTCAAAAAAACCGAATGGTAGTCTGGGAGTTTGTGCGGATTATTCGACTGGTCTAAATGCATCCTTGGCAGATCATCAATACCCACTACCTCTTCCTGAGGACCTCTTCACCAGATTGAATGGTGATCAGTGTTTTGCAAAACTGGACCTATCGGAAGCTTACCTCCAAATTGAGGTCGCTGAAGAATCAAGAGAGCTATTAACGATCAACACTCACCGTGGGCTCTTCCAGTACCAACGTTTACCGTTTAGTGTCAAGACTGCACCTGCTATCTTCCAACAGGTCATGGATACCATGCTCCAAGGTTTACCCTATGCTGCTGCCTATCTCGACGATATAATCATAGTCGGATCAAATGTGGATGAACTACGTGATCGTATAAAGGAAGTCCTCAAACGCATAAACGAATATGGCTTCCGTTTACGGGCCGAAAAATGTGAATTTTTCATGGAATCTATAAGATATCTCGGATTTATCATTGATCGTCATGGTCGACGGCCAGACCCATCAAACATTGATGCAATTCAGAATATGCCACCACCACATGATATCCCAACATTGCGATCATTCCTCGGATTGGTCAGCCACTATGGCGAATTTTTACCATCATTACACAAATTACGCGGCCCTCTCAATAATCTACTGAAGAAGGATACCCCTTGGATATGGTCAGAAGAGACCCAACAAGCTTTCGAGAAAATAAAGTCGATGCTGACCTCAGATCTTTTACTGACACATTACGACCCAAGGCTCCCAATCGTTCTAGCCTCGGACGCTTCCAGCTACGGAATCGGTGCAGTTATCTCACATGTTTTCAAGGATGGAACCGAAAAAGCCATTGCTCACGCAGCACGATCACTCACCTCAGCTGAACGGAATTACAGCCAAATCGAGAAAGAGGCGCTTGCCATCATCTTCGCTATCAAGAAATTTCATAAGATGCTATACGGCCGGAAATTCACGCTGCTGACGGACCATAAACCGTTGCTTGCTATTTTTGCATCAAAAAAGGGCATTCCTGTCTACACAGCAAACAGGCTACAGCGATGGTCAACCATCCTGCTGGGCTATAATTTCGACATAAAGTACATCTCCACCGGGAAAATCGGACAAGCGGATGCACTCTCAAGACTGATAACAGAAAACACTATAGAAGAAGACATGGTAGCCCAAACAACTCTGGATGCTGACGTCAGTTGTTTACTTTCCACCACTATGATGAAACTGCCGGTAACAGTTGACCAAATTCGAGATGCAACATTAGAAGACCCCGTACTCCAAAAGGTATTTGAATACCACAAATCCAGATGGCCAATATCTGTACAAGACCCAGAACTACAACAATTCCGACATCGTCAGAATTCCCTTTCAATCGTGGACGGGTGTCTCATGTTTTCGGATAGAGTGGTAATTCCAAAGAAACTCCGTTCGACAGTACTCAAACAATTCCACACAAGTCATCCCGGGATAAATCGTATGAAGGCGCTAGCGCGCAGCTCCGTGTACTGGCCCCTTATGGATTCACACATCGAGAACCTGGTTAGCTCGTGTTCTAAATGTCAATAGGCATTAAAATCACCGGTAAAGTGTGAACCACACCCATGGCCCAATCCCACAGAACCCTGGTCAAGAATTCACTTGGATTTCGCGGGCCCACTGAACGGAATATCGTATCTCCTACTGGTGGACTCACACAGCAAATGGCCAGAGGTTTTCCCCCTCACCAACACAACAACTCGGACGACAATCAAAAAGCTGCAAGAAACTTTCGCTAGATTTGGTTATCCAAAGACATTGGTGACCGATAATGGAAGCCAATTTACGTCGAATGAGTTCGGCTCATTTTGCCGACAACATGGTATGAAGCACATCCGCACACCGCCATATCACCCACAATCGAACGGACAAGTGGAGAGGTTTGTGGACACTTTCAAGCGAGCAATGCTCAAAGCAGCGGGGGAAGGGAATACGGAAGACGTTCTGCAGAAATTTTTGACGTTCTACCGAATCACACCTAATCCTAACGTACCTGGAGCCATATCGCCTGCGGAAGTCATGCTAAGGCAAAAACCGAGAACCATCTTCGATCTCATGCGACCAAACACGGTGAATCATACCGATAAAAATCTCAAAATGAAAGCCAAATGTAATAGACATAATGGTGCAAAACTCCGAAAATTTATGGTCGGACAAAATGTCCTCGCCAAGGATTACCGTGGTGATAAGATCAAATGGACCCCGGGGATCGTTAGCAAGATCGTGGGCCACGTTTGTTACGAGATAATGGTTGGGAAAGAAACATGGGTACGACATGCAAACCAACTAAGGGCGTCAGGTGCAAAACGGAATTCCCCAAGTATGCAGGAAACTCCATTGGAAATCCTACTGGGTGAATTCAACCTCAAAAGCCCAGAACAAACAAAGCCAACGGAAGAAGATCACCCTCGAATTAATTCTCCGGAATGCAGACAAAGAAGACGAACTGATCGAAGACGTATTCCAGTAACCCGCCTGCAAGTGAATCCAAAAATGAAGTCATACGACAACCAAGCTTAAAGGGGGAGGTGTTAGGAGGGCACCCTCTGTCGTATAGACAGTGAACGAACTATCGATTAATCGACCAATCAAGATCGATAGTGAGTTCTAATTGTGATTTTTATTCACTGTGATATTCACACATTTGCTCAATTGTGATACTCTTGGCATTCGGTGAATAAACGAGTTGAGTGACGGTTGCGTTCTCTCCGACCACACGTGCTGGGCCAACAACAGTACAGCACAGACATAACATATTCAACCAGTCTTGCGGAGAACCTCACTCTACGGCCGGTACGTGTTTTACGTGGTGAAAGTTTACATACAACGGTTGAGGGCCGATTTGGCACATCGTTAAAGTTCGTCACAGGTTGTGTGGGTGGGGTCGACGTGGTAGCTTCTTGTGATGACTTTCGTTCAACGTAAGCGGGTTTAAAGCGATCGATGCTAAACTTGTCTTTAATACCGTTGCGTACCTGGAAGTGTTGCTTTGGTCTTGAGCGGTAGGATGCTGGTTCAGCTTCGGCAGTAGTGCGATTGTCAAGTACCCTTTTGCCTGTCTGTCTCAGTGTGGAGCCAAATTCGCGTTTGTCTGCTTTCAGGTTTTTAGGCGGTAGCCTGCGTGCTTTAGCAACATTTCGATGCCCTTTAGTGACGATGTGATGATGAACATCGTGGGTAGGTCGCTCCGTGTATGGTGCTGGGCGTGTTAGGCTCGGGAAATCGCGCAAGACATCGCTGTAAGTGGCATTGTTCGGGACGAAAATTCGAAGACCAGGTGAGGTGATGGAACCTAGTCTACCGGACACGTTTAGTGACGTGGTATTGTCGTGTAGCCGTCGGTGTTGGAGACCGATTATGAGACCGTATTTCGTCAGGAAATCGATACTGATGATAGGCTTCTGTACATCGACTATCAGGAAGACGAAGGGGAATTCACGTCTGAGTCCGAGATCGAGTTTTAGAAGTTTCTCACCGTAGGTCGAGATTTTCGAATCATTAGCCGCCTGCAATTTGACGCTTGAAGGACGGAGGTCGCGTTTTTCGTAACCATTCGGTATAACGATTACCTCAGCACCGGTGTCTACGAGAAAGTAGAGTTTAGTAGATGCGTCCTAGACGTATAAGAGGCGACTAGTGGGTTTGCCAGGAGCGGTCGTCGACATAGCTGACTGGCTACGTGGTTTTTCAACACGGTAGCTGTCAGCGTTAGGATGTTTACACCCGGTGCGACAATTGCGCGCAGCGTTTCCGAAACGACGATTGTAATAACAAAACCAGTTGGTATCGCGAGGGCGAGAGTGTCTTCCATTGGCAGATGGGTTCCGGGGTCTAAATCTAGACGTTTTGGAGCGTTTCATGTTGAAGATGATGAGCTGTAAGGGTGCAAGCTCCTTAGTCAGCATGGCTACGGTGGCTTCAAGCTTTGAGCGGTTACCACCTTCTGATACTTGATTAACGCTGGTTCTGTCGATGCGTTCGTGATTTTTATCTGCTAGTTCGGTTAATGTGTCGAGGCAGACTTTGTCGACCTACAAGGTAAGAATGGCGGTGGTGCTGGGTGGCAGGCGATTTATCCAAAGTTGCTGTAATACGGAATCATCCAACTTTGTGTAACCCACAAGAGAACGCATGTGTCGTAGAAGTTGTGACGGAGTTCTGTCCCCGAGTTCTACCCCGGCGAGCAATTGTTTTAGCTTCGCCTCGTCAGAAGCCATAGTGCGTTTAAGAACAGCGGCTTTGAGTTTGTCGTAGGGCGAATTTACTGGCATTGGGTCAAGAACGTCTAAAACTTCTTTCGCAATATACGACGACAGCTGAGATTGCACGAAGGAAAACATGGTTTCTTGTTTAGTAATGCGTCAAAAACGAAACATTCCTTCGAGCTGAATGAACCAAATGTGTGTTAGCTGGGTCGAAAGCTGGAGTGTTGCCTGCGATAAAGTTCAATTGCGATGCGTTAGGTTCAGACGACATTATAGCAAAATTGAAAAAAATAACGGGAGTTCCGAGCGAAAAATGGAATACGGGCTCACCAATTATGCAGTGGATAAATGCAAAAATATAACAGGAAAATGTTATAGTGAAAACGGACAAAGAAACGAACTCACGATAAGTGAAAATTCAATGTCCAATGCAAATATCCACACACAAAAAATATTTCAGCTCTAAACTCCGGTGTATCGCGTTGATCAGCAATTAGAATTAGCTAAGCTGAAAAATGTTGCGAAAGTCAATTTTGCTGTTAACCGTCGTGATTCGCAAACACGCAATAACGCAGCACCATTAAAATCAAGCATAAGAGGAACGCGCGCGGAAAAAGTATATTATGGAATATTGGTTGATTAAAACAAACATTGATGGAAATGGAAGTAAAATTGAAAGGAAAGTGAAATTATAAGTTGCTACAGAAGTATTCAATCGTTTGCTATCCGATTGTATACCAGACTGCGCAAACTGCTGGTTCCCAAGCGATGTGTGAAGATAAATATTTTTTCACTGTTCAACCGCAAAGCTCGTATTATTCGGAAAAACAAGTATCCAGACGTGGAATTGCTGTTCACAGTTGACACTAATTATCGAACAAAGGACCGAACCGATGGTCACACATATTCGTAAAGACATTCATGACGTGCTACCGGGACTTGGAACGCACATATGGTCTATGTGGTTGAAGTTCAACTCTGGTCAATGATCAAGGATGGTTTGCAACAGTTTATATGATTCCAATGAAGCTTGCTTTCAAAACCCAATTCACCTCCCTGAATATCCGCGCCAATTTTAATTCACGTGAGAACAGGGAAATGTTATATGAGAATTTCGTATTCCTGCTATAAAAATATGATTGTTTGGTTGTATTTTATTTTGGCACTCATTTTTTTAAATTTTGTATTCTCGTAAAGCTCCTCCTTCATACTTTGAAGACCGACTTAATTAACTTTGAAGATTCAACTGCCATAGAGTATGGATATGCTACGCTCATTTATTGTTAAAAATCGTTCATTTTATGTAACTCGTGTTCCACTAGAAACGTCATCAAGCGCTACCGAAGTGCGCCTTGACTTGACAAATGTTCGGAAATGGTCAGGTACAGTAAAAAGTGACTTAGCAACTAACATCAGACGCTGAAGTTTGGCAATATGCTGATGTACTTTACCAAGGCTCAAATGATCAAACGCCTGAAACTGACTCATCTCTCGATATTTTTAACTAGAAAGAATACTTCATCTGTTCACTCGATACTTGTACCCATTGACAGTACGTTACTGCCAGATCCATGTCCCATCCAACGACAGTTGAACAAAACTGTCTATACCGGACACTCTTTTCAAGTATGTCATCTTTCCTCTAATTCTTATAGTGAGGCGTGAGCTTCGGATAGACTACTTTGTATTGTACCGGCTTTTGGATTGCGCTTTACTACAACCACGTGCTATTACAGGATACTGAGACTGGACCTTAACGTTGTGCAATGGTTTGTGTACCTTCATGTCCCATTGAGATATACAGGGTGGTGCTCTTCAAGCACCTTCAGAGCCAATCATACCTGGAAAGTAATGGATAGAGGTCGGATATCGCAGTTGTTAGTAACGCTTCAGGATATGCCCGAAACCGTGTTCAGCGGAGGTTTTGCGCTAAGCATATTTTTGGAGTGCTCGCTTAACCTTGTATGTTGCCAGGTGGAATGACTACGAAAGCTTGTATGGCAGTGAAAACCGCAAGAAAGCTGTCGTGTTGATGTGGCCCTCTACGTTGACGAAACTTTGTTTGAATGTATGTTCCATTCGAGGTGTATCCAGCTCATCCCAGTTTGTTTGTGCTTACTCTTCTATAGAATCCCTAGCTATTTGAGTTCCACCCTTCCCCATCTTTTAGGGTTTTCTATGATTGTTTGGTTCGGGACATGTTTTAAGAATGCCTACTCACCGTTTACCTTACCGCGCCTTATTCGCAGAGCCTGACAGAAGCTGGGAGAAATGAACGGGTGGTCAGTCCATGACGTGGCGCGTTGAGATGAAGAAACTCACCGTAGCGCTAGGCTCAGTTGGGTGTATTCATTTGCCTGGGTGGGGTCCAAAAGCTCCACCTAATAGTTGGCTGGAAACCTTACGCGATATGGCTACAAACCGAAGTCAGTGGCGCCAGTGTATTTTATTATGTGTGCCATAATTTTTTTATCCGGTATTATTTTATATAAAAACACAAAAACAAAAAAATCGCATACAGTGAAACTACAAAAACAAGCTGCTTTTTGTGCATTTGCTTTTGCGTATTCCGCTTGCCTGCTTTCCCTTTTCCACGCGCTTGCTTATCTGCTTTTCATGCTTCATATTGCTTGGCACTTTGTCTGGCTCCAGACTTGTGCTTCATGATGATCATGATGATTATGGTTGTATGACAGTTGAGCATTTGGTACGTGCTACTGGTGTAATGCTGTCTCTGGTTCCAAAGGTTGTCATAGCCGGGGGTGGCAGTGAAGATAAGCTCCCACTGTTTATAAAATGCTTCCATATGGCGCGCGTCTCAAATAGCCAAGTCCAGCTTCTGGCCTGCACGAGTGGCTCCCTGAGCCCGGCGGAACTGCTTCTACTAACAGGAGAATGGTCGGGGGCGATTGACTGGCGCCTGAAAATCATGTTGCTTCGGGCAGATGGAGCTCTTAGCCTGGGAGGGCATTTTATCTAAGGGAAGGAAAACCCTGATTTTTAACCTCCGCTGCCTTGCGGGATACCCCATCGCGGGAAAGGCTTCGGGAAAAAACCCTGAGGAAACACCTGTAACAGAGTCTTGTAGACGGTTAGTTCGTGCACACCACCTCTTTCTGGCAACTCCCTGCTGAATTGCAGGTCGCACTTGGTTGTGCAAAGACTAAATAAGCTGACTCGAACAAACGCCGAGTGGTGCTGGGGACGCCGCTTTGTACTCAAATTCCCAAGTATCATAATTGAAGCCGACTCATCCTCCAGGAGGTGATAGACGCACACAAGTACAAGCTGTACCACAGTGGACCCACTAACAACTCCGAGCTACGTGGCGTTGCGATTGCGCTTAATGCAAAGGCCCAAAATGCCCCAACGTTATGGAAAGCCATTTCACCCCGATTTTTGGTTATGCGTTTCAGTGGAAAACCGGTCAACCTGACTGTTTTGTCTGTTTACGCGCCTACCGTCGATAAAATTCCTCGGCATGACATACTTAGCATTGCTTGTGACTGGAATGCCCGTACAGGTGCGCCGGACGCTACTACTAAGCGGACTATTGGCAAGTTCAGTCTTGGAACACGTTCCGAAAATGGTGAGTGAATGCTTGATTTCGCTAGCTTCAACCGTCTTACAGTGACGAATACTCGCTTTCAACATCCCCGGAGGCACTTACTAACATGGTATTCTAACGACGGACGCACTGCACACCAGCTGGATCATATTTTGTTCCGCTCGCGCTGGAGCTCGTCTGTTTAGGACTCTAGGGCTTATTGTGGTGCGGAGACTGGCAACGCAAGCGGTACAGATCACGTCTTGCCGTGCGCGAGAATCAAAATTCACCTCAGCTCTCGTCCGAAGACCCGCACCACCAAACGAATTAATACAGCGTCTTTGAATGACAGTGAAAAGTGCCTTGCTCTATCCAATTATCTCGCCTCCGAGCTAACTAAATTTGAGGTTTCGGACGAATCCGATGATTCAGTTGACTCTCAATGGAATCATCTGAAATCTGCGTTACAACGAACCTCAATAGCGGTGCTCGGGATGACTTCCCGAAAACGGAAAGCCTGGCTATCCGAGGAAATCCTGAGGTTATCTGACAAAGATCGGGAAGCGCGATTGTCGGGATCACCAGCGCACCCTAGCCTCAGGCGACAAGCCACGCGTTCTGCTAGGCTCTATCGCAACAAGTATTGGGAAAGTGTAGCTGAAGAATTGGAGAATGCTTCGCTTACCGGCCAATTTGTCTCACTCTTTCGACTGATCCGTATTTCTTCGGGCCGACGAAATTCTACCGAGCACCCACTTTGCGATTTGAGCGGCTCGCTGCTTTGCGAACCGGACAAGAAAGTTGAACGCTGGGTTGAGCATATCAGTATGTTGCTAAATCGGCAGGTGCCACTGACGGCACTACCAGCGGCTGTAGCAAGTGAGGCATATAATCTTTCCGGCGATCACCCAACGCGCGAAGTAATCATCGAAGCCATCGGCCGACTAAGAAACAACAAGTCCCCTGGCGAAGACGGCGTCCCCCCTGAGGTGTACAATGCGTTCTTCCGTTCTGATTGAACCACTGCAGGATTTGTGCCGTAAGATGAGAACTAGAGAAGCTTCCACGCCACTGGGGCACTTCACTCTTTATCACCATCTTGAAGAAAGGTAATGCATGATTGTGTGACAACTACCGTGTCATCAGTCTTATCGACATCGCCGCGAAGGTTTTTGCAGTGATTCTCTTACGCCGCTTTACGGAGGAGAGGAATATATGTATAAGAGTCAACCAAGGTGGTTTTTGTCGAGGTCGGGGCTGCGTTGACCAGCTGTTCACATTTCGTCGGATCCTGGAACATCGTTACCATTATCAGCAGGCAACAACAACTTGTTTCATCGACTTGGATGCCGCCCTTGACTCCGTCGACCGAGATTCGCTGTGGGGTGTGATGCTGGCGGATGGTATACCGGAGAAACTTGTGCGCATGATGCAAGCTTACTTTTCTTTTACATGGAATGGTGTCTTCGACGTTCCTCATTAGGACTGGTGTCCGGCAAGGATGCCTTTTGTCCTCTGTCCTATTCAACTTCGCGATCGATTGGACAATGAAGCAGGCGCTTTTAGATAACGCCGGTGTGATGCTGAGTCTCGATTGCCGATTTGGAGTACGCCGACGACATCGTGATCTTGGGGCATGATACTGGAACGCATCAGCTCATTTGATTCTGTGCTGGTACTACGAATTAACACGCGCAAAGTAAAGTATTTTACCACCGCCGCTGGACCTCATCTGCCTCTCAAGATTGATGGCGAGAACTTGGAGATGGTGAACACTTTTCGTTACCTTGGTTCGTCCGTGCTACCGTCAGGCTAAGCCAGGGATGAGATACCGACCCATGTACAAGCTTCGCGCGTGGCGTTTTCGCGAATGCTTTGGGTTCTATTTAGCCGTAGAGAAATCAGCCGACGTACTAAGCTGTGCATTTACAGAGCGGCCATTCGCCCAGTTCTAGCGTATGGATGCGAGACGTGGCCTGTGCGGAAACTAGAGGCTTTCGACCACTGGTATCTCCGAGGCATTCTCAATGTTCGATGGGATGAGTGAGTAACGAATGACGAGGTTCGCCACCGTTGTTTTAATATCCCTCGCCTGAGTTCGATATTTGCGACACACCGACTGAAATGGTTTTGCCACATCCTGAGGCGCTCAAACGCGAAACTAACCAGGGTGACACTATCGCACACACTCTGCGCAGAATGGCGTTGTCGTCGCGGAGACAAGTGAAGACTGGCTCGCCACCGTGAGATCGGATGTCGAGCTGCTTGGTCTACGATCGGTTTACGGATGGCGCACGTGGGACCGGACCTGGCTTAAAATGTGCGCGGATCTCGCTTCTAACGGCCGAGCTTGGATGGCTGCAATCCGTGACATCAACGAAGCTGACTCATCCTCCAGGAGGAGATAGTCGCACAAAAGTAAAAAAGTATAATGCTGTTTCTGATAATCATAATGATGAGGCCTTGTCGATTAGTCTTTCCTAAATCTAAACTTTAATTGTTCTTCCGCATGATCCAACTTTTCCTTTTATTTCATGTCTGCACACCTAGTTTGATTGCTTATTTACCTTCCAACAACCCGATGGAGTTGTTGTTCTTTGGGTAAGCATTTTTCGATCGCTTTTTAATGTTAAACATTTTGTGCGAATTTTCCATGGAAATCCCTTTCACTTGTTAGAGGTCTTCGCGGTTGTCAGCGATTTTTCACAGGTTTCACTGTAAGTCTTCATGCAACATGAATGTTGATGGTGTTTACTTCAATAATTTTATTCGCTTAACAACTCTGACTTGTGCTCTACCGAGAGTAAATCATCGGTCAGTCATCATCATCACAGACAGCATTACACCGGTAGCGCGTACCGAATGCTTAAATGCCACAACCATGAAAAAGTAAAATCCTAAAAGATGGGGAAGGGTGGGACTTAAATAGCTACGGATTCGATAGAAGAGTAAGCACAAACAAACGGGGTAGAGGTGCCTACACCTCTAATGGAACATGCATTCAAACAAGTTTCGTGAACGAGTAGAGCGACATCAGCACGCATCATTTCCTTGCGGCTTTCAGGTCATGCATCATAATAAGCTTTTCTCAGTCACTCCGCTTTGACACATACAGGTTAAGCAAAACATCAAAGAAGATGCTTAGTGCAAGACGCAATTGAACACGGTTCTGGACAGATCCTGAAGGCGAAATAGCATTTGCGGAATTGATCGCGTGGACACCAGCCTGGAAGCCGCGGCTGCGCCGATTTGGAAAAGGTTACAGTAAGGGTTTTTAACTGCTTATGCCATGTGACGGTTTGGCCACCCCGAGATTTACACCCCATTGGATGTGGTTTGTAGCAAAAAATAATCTGTTTCGGAAGTCGGTGGTCCGGCATCCGTAAAACGTGACCCAACCAGCGTAACCTATGCAGGTTGATTTGCTTCTCTATATCAACATTACTACCGAGCAACTTAATTCGGAGAGCATAGGTGCGTATGCGATTGTAACAGCTAACTCCTAGAATGTTGCGGAGACATCGGTTGTCAAATACTTGGAGACGCTGAATGTGTTCTTTACGTAGGGTCCAGGTTTCGCACCCATACAGTAACACAGCCCGTACTGTCGCTTTATAGACTACCCTTGAGTAACAGAGACAGTCCTTTCTGACGCCAGAGGTGACCTAGGTTGCGAAATGCTACGGTCGCTTGAGAAATGCGTGCCGAGACCTCGTCATCTAACGATGCAGAATTATTGATACAAATACCGAGATGCGTAAAGCGATCTACAATTTCAAGCGCCTGATTGTCAAGTAATAAAGTGCTGTTTGATAAGTCGATGTCCTGCAGCCGAACACTGCACTTAGAAGGTGCAAAACGCATTCCAAATGTGGGCATAATAGTAGATAGCTTGTTCAGTATCGTCTGTGCATCTTTGTACGAATCGAAGAGCAGAACTATGTCATCAGCATAGTCCAAGTCGAGAAGCTTGACGCCTGGCATTATGTGAACTCCGAAGGCTAGAGTACCGTCGCTGCCTAATTCCATGATAGCATCAATTACGAAATTAAACAAAAACGGAGATATCGGACATCCTTGTCGGACGCCACTAGTAGTGTGGAATTTGGGAGCAAGTTCGTTGTAAACCTTAACGCATCCGGATGTATGTGCATAAAGTGCACGTAGTATGTTGACGTACTTTTGTGGAACGCCTTTGCACAGCAAGGTGTTAAACAGGACATTTCGAACGATTGAATCAAATGCTCCTTTGAAGTCTAAAAAGATTGCTATCATCGGCTGTGAAGTATAGTTTTGTCAAGCAGATATAGATTGAAAGCAGAAGTATTCAGTACCCGGAAATCAGGTTTTATTCACTTCAGAATGACAGTATGAGAGCTAAAATGGAAAGAGAGAGACGTGAGTAAAAGTAGGGTAGCAGATGTACACAAAGGCAATGTCATATTCACAACATTCTCCCCGGCCAGAATGTTCTATCTAGATTTCTCTGTTCCGCAATACATAAGGCCTGGTACGCTGTTGCTGAACCACCAATTCTTGGGCATTTTCGGAAAGCATCCCGGAGTCCAATGTGGCAGTATCCTGGTCAGAACGCTGGTTCCGTGTGTGTTCCATACCATTCAGCGTTTCGCTGTCCTACACTAAAGCATTAAGTACACACGCGCCGTATACCATCATTTTAGTCTTCACGGTCAGCTTTCGGTTGAACTAGACACAAGAGTTCTAACGAACCAAGATGGCAGTTGCTTTGACAATCCGTTATCGATTTCGGGGACTAGCGAGTGGTTATCCGCAATGCTTGAGCTAAGATATGTGAAATGGTGTTAGTTTAAGCGGACAGTTTTCAACAATAACCATGGCAGGCGAGGTCATCCCTTGATCACGAAATTCCGTCTTGTTCACGCTTGTTATCGACCGAAATGGTGTTGCATGCTGACGTAAAGCATTATGCTAACCACTGAAGCTGCTCTTGGCAGGATGGCTGTATCGTCGGCAAACAGCAAATCACGGATATGCTCAACCAGTACATTGGTTTATATTCTCAAATGGCTCAGGCTGAAAAGCTCGCCATTACATCGCGTGCCTTTTTAAATACCTCCACTGTTTCAAGCGCATGCGCATCCTGATCTTACTGTCCCTACTGACCGAAGTAGTGATGATCTTAACCACGCTCCCTGTAGTATGTTATTATGCATTCCGTACCTAGAGTTTTTTTAAATTAGTCACTTGTTTCCTAGACTTTGCAGTTTTGAAATTCGACTGATAGTGCTACTCTTAATATTTCAACGAACTCGTTACTTTCGTTTTCACGCCTTATTTTCAATTATCATTTTTTCTTAAAAGCATTTCACGTTCACTTTCGTCATATATTATCACTTGGACTTCTCTTCGATTAGATTTTAAAGATGAAGGCCATTATTTTGCGATCATAACCTCTTCAATATCTATTTTTATATATTGTCGTTTTTAATCCCAGGTCTGTGAAAATGCACTTGCACATCGCCCATGGTTTTTCGATCTTGAACCCTCAATGTCATATTCCCCTCGCTGAAATGTTTTATAGTTGATCTGTTCACGGCGGAATGAGCTGTAAAACCTTTACCAATACTGTGGGACCCGCGCTGATTGCCTGGCTACTTTTGCTGTCCTTAACAACGGTTTACCTGTTCTTCATGTAAGTTTCAACTAGATGCTGATTTTCGTCCTTTAGCTGCTTGGATTTTAGCAGAGAAACGCATTATGCGCTCATTATTGTTCATTCAATGATTGTGTTTTTCGTTGTTTGTACTTTTGGTCGTGCAACTTTCATGGATCCTGGCTATCTCCCGATCGGTATGTCGTATAATCTGCTTCTGATCAATTTTTCGCAGGCGTGCCTGGTGAAAAGATGACTACCATCGAGAAGGGTGTCGCCAGAACAATCATGTATAAAACAGTTGAAATCAATGGTATATCGACACGCCTAAAGTGGTGCGTAACGTGTGAAATTTATCGTCCTCCGCGGTGTTCTCATTGCTCTATATGTAAACATTGCATCGACGTAAGTGAATACCGTTCATACTCATTTCAAGACATTTGATCACCATTGTCCTTGGTTGAATAATTGCATCGGGAAGAGAAATTATCGATATTTTTTCTCGTTCCTACTCTCTTTGACTGTTCACATGCTTGCTACTATCGGTGTGTCAATCTGTTTCGTTCTATCCCGGTCGGGGGATCTGAGAAACTACCAAGTCATCATTGCGTATCCTTTTAATTGTTTATAATTTGTTCCGGTTCTTTTAATTACATCACTCACTTTCAATTCAAAAATCGGACATCGCATCTTTTCAAGTTAAATTTGTCCCGCGATTTGTATTCGTAGATCTTAATTGGTTAATCTCATGTCGTTTGCGATTTATATTCCCCAGAGCTCCAACATTTATTCGATTTCACTTCATATCATTATTCCAATTTTTCGACCTGAGGTCCAGCAACGAACGTCTTCCCCCGATTTTGCGTGGATTTTTTTCTCACCCGACCTACACAGTGCTTGTCCTGTTACGTAATATTGATACCCTTCCTCGACTTGCTTTCATGCGAATCAGGGATGTGCAATATTGCGGCACGTCTGTGCTATTTGCACGACTGGACCTTAACGCGGTGCGATGGTTTGTGTACCTCCATGACCCATTGAGCTATATGAGTTGTGTCCTTTTGACACAAGCATAGTTACTCGTACCAGGAAAGTCTATCGATATGAGTCAGACGAACTCGGTCTCAACCCACTGCTTTGTGGGTAATGCTCTGTAGTGTAAGGCTTTGGTCGAGAACCCTAATTATTCTCCTGTCTAGGCATGGGCGACCTGGCAGTATTTCAGCCCACATATCACCATGACAATCACAAATAACTCCAATTCCATGGATATTGATCCTATCGAAACAGCACTAAGCCTCGATAATGAGGAATTTTCGACTGCAGACTTGCATTACCAGCAAAGCTTGTTTAAATAGGAAGATCTCGCATTTCCAGAGCTACGGTAGCTTTTCGTAACTTAGGTCATCTGTGGTGTCAAACAGTATTGTCTCTAACGCTCAAGGGTAGAGTCTATAAGGCTACTGTACGCGCTGTTTTAATGTACAGATGTGAAACTTGGACACCGAGAAAAGAGGAAATAAAACGTCTACAAGTCTTCATTAATCGCTGTCTCAGCATCATCGTTTGAGTTACTTGGTAGTGACGTAGACATCGAAAAACAAGTTAACGTGCATAGACTTCGCTGGTTAGGCCACGTATTGCGAATGGGAAATCATCGTTTTCCTAACGCGGTTTTCTTCGCCACTCCTAACTCGGAATGGCGTCGTTCTAAGGTTGACCAGACTCTGACTTGGTTCAAGCAGATAAAGGCTTTGACTGATAAACTAGCTGCGGTTGTGGTCCAAAAGATGAAAATTCACAGCGGCTTTTTAAGCTTAGCGACATGGCCCAAAATCGTGTTCAGTGGCGGTCGTGTTGTTGACATCTTCTTAGGGTGTTTGATTAATCTTGTATGTTGTCAATTGAAGTGGCGAGGAGAGCTTGTTATGATGCGTGGCAGTGAAAGCCTCAAGGAAGCTGTCGTGCTGATGTCGCTCTACTCGTTCTCAGCACTTGCTTGAATTCATGTTAGATTCGAGGTGTAGGCATCTCATCCCAGTGTGTCTGTGTCCACTCTTTTCTAGGTTCAGGAGCTTATTAGGTCCCATCCTTTGCCATATCCTTTAGAATATTTTACTATGTCATGGTCGTATGGCAGTTAAGCACTTGGTACTCGTTACCGGTGTAGTGCAGTCAACGATGATGATGCAGCCACCGGTAGTGAACTGCATGTCAATACACGCTGTAGTCTCACTACCATTACTATTTTCCCTTCCAATATCTGCCTAGGTCTGGGCAGCCTGATAATATGTTAGACCACGTGCAGTCTTTGACTGTGCGCTACTTTGCACGTATCATGGTTGCGATTTCATACATCATACATAATGCGAGTCGGATTGGTCGATAAATGATGGATGAATTCTTTCGTTTACCAGGTGATAAGCATCTCAGTGGCATCTCGGCTAATGGTTTGCAGGTGTTTAGCCGAAATTCACAAGTTGACCTTATTCTGTTGCATAACTGTAGACCGGTTTTACGCGAAGGACCGCGTTGTAACTCATAGTGTTGACCCGTCGCTCCATCTTTTTACAACATGGACTGAAGTTTTACGACAAAATTTGTGATTTCAAATCGTGCCTCGCTTTTCATTAATCTTCCTGATCATGTAGTCTGATGATGGTTGCTTTAATATTAATTCCTTTATGTATTCTACTTTTATTGTTCTACGTAACTTGACCTGATCAATAAAACTCATTTTTATCCTATGGTAATATAACTTAGAATGGACGCATTTTATTTAACACCAAGTTTTACGCAAGATATCTGCTTTGTTCTGTTTTTGTAAATGGAAACAACTTGCTTACTTCGCTAACTTGCTTTATTATTGAATCTCAAATATTGTGTGTGCTTCGTGCAACTTCCTTATCTTGGATATAGTATAGCTGTGATTGTATCGGTCGGATTACTTTTGCTACCGGTTCTTGGTTTAACGGGTTTTCACATTTTCCTCGTATCCAATGGTCGAACGACAAACGAACAAGTGAGTTTTACCATCGATTTTAGGTTTTTATTGATTTACGACGTTTGAAAGAGTTTGACATTATCTAGAGTAGACCAACTAATCGTATGAGCAAGTCCTGGTCCTCGTGTATCTATAAACCAGGTCTCGATCTGTTGCATTACGCTTGAGGGCTCCCGCGACTCTTTCTATTTCATTGAGGCGCGCAATATTCGCTTCAACATGGATTCGTATGATTTCCTATCCATTTGCTCTCACATTGTTGCTTGTGCAGTTATCCTCAGTGCACACTTAAACATTTAAGCGGTATCCACGCGCATAAACTGTTGTTGATGGTGTGCCAATTTCGCGCGCCTACTTTGGTTTATTTGTTCAACTCTAAATTCTGATGTTCTGTATACTGCTTGATTGACTTCGTGTGTAGCTCTCATGAACCTGCTGTGCCATGTTAAAATAAGGAGTGTGATTTAAAATGCAAAGTTACAGTATAAGCATATCGGGGCTAGTTGGCATTTTATAACTGTGTAGATTTTTTGTTACTCCAACGTGCGATCGCGTATTACTCAACTTGCATACAAATAACCAGACTAAGTAAATCGATATCGGTAATAATCTTACGGCCATCCCATTACTTTCTACGCTCGAACAACTTCATAGAACTATATCAAAATTCAACACATCCCGTACTACCATTTATGCTGATTTCCGAGTGGCTTGTGATAAATAATTGAGTCTCATTCTCACCGCCCTGTGTCAAAATTGCGACCATGTATGTTTCTCATCGATCCGGTTGCTTACGTATCACGCCTTGCAGTATTACAGAGTCCGTGCATATCGGCTGCACACGATCACCCATCGCGGTTTCCTCTCAAATAGCCGGTGACGAATCAGTCATTTGACTACACATTTATTCATTCAATACTTTGTGAATCTTTAAAAGCGATTTAATACTATGCATTCTACCCACGCTCAAGTGGCTTTTCATTTATTCACCATGTAAAATTCGTGAGCTAATAAATTTGCTTTTTGTTTTCATAAATGTCATATCGCATTTTTTATTTTCGTATTATATCCAATAAGCTTCCAAAATCACTTTCAAAAGTAAGTGCCACCAGCACCGTGTACCGTCGTAAAAGACTGACGTATATTTCATGATATCTCCGCAAATATCCCTTTATTCATTGTATTCAATTTGTCTCGCAGGCCGACGCGAGAATAAGGAGTTTATCCACAATCGATGCACGTTACCGGCGCCATGCACGCATCGCTTTTATCTTCTTTCTTTTTTCCTTTGGTGCGGCTGGCTCCACGGGTAAATTAGGCGGCTTCATTGATTTCTCGAATCACTCAAACTCACGCGCTTCGATCAGAGGTGAGATCGTTGCAGATGTTAATCCAGTCACGTTCCCAACTGCGAACGCTGTAGACGGTGCGCAGTCCCAGGGCGTCTACATCCTCATTAACAGTCGACAGCCAGGTATTGACTTGACCGCACTGACGCCGACGCCAGGTACGAATGGGTTTGGGGTAGAGGACGAGTTCGGTGAGCACTCAGTCTGTCTTTCAGAGGACGTCGCCAAACCACTGTTGTCTTCATCGTTGGATGTGAACGGAAAGCGGAGGTAATCCGTTGCATCGCACTCGAACGGCAGTGTTAGATGCGCAATCAGTATATCTGATTCCCAAGATTACCTTAAAGCACCGATGGTCGAACACTTCTAAAGATCGTACATCCTGTAACCTCAGCGACCACGTCTCGCATCCATAAAGCAGTACAAGGCAGATCGCTGCTTGATAAACACGTATCCTAGTTTTGAGGCTGATCCCGGACCTTCGCCAAATGGTGCCTTTCAACTGCTAAAACTCATTACGCGCATGATCGACTCCTAACTTCACTTTATCTATCGCCTGACCATTTGGCAACATACTTGAAATGAAGTATTTGAAGATTGGAACGTACTCAATCGGTCATTCCTGGACGTTAAGTTGCTGGATGCCTGATGTAACGGTATAAATAAATGCCTAGGTTTTTGCTGCGTTTATCGCAAGGCCGACTTTCGCAGCAGTGCAACTAATGCGGTCTAAAATTCTTTGCAGCATTTCAGCATTTTCGCCAAAACAGCTACATCGTCGGCGTAGTAGAGATCGGATATATGGAGATCCGTTGAAACTTGAACCACTTGATAGTCCGTTCCTGCCTTGTTCATAATCCAGTTTCCGACATAGTTGAACAGACCTGGTGATAACTGATAACCTTGCCTGACTCCTGTGTACAATTTAAATTCGCCCTTGTATAGTTGCAATAGGCTCTAATTAGGCTAACGAGCTTCAAGGGGACCCCATTCCATAGCACGATGTCCCATAAATAGCCATGGTCTACGTAATCGAGGACGGCGCAGAAATCAATAAACTAAGCTATCATTTGCTTTTGATAATGTGCATGGTACTCCAGAATCATGGGCAAGGTGAATATTTGTTCGACGCATCCCGTCCCAGGGCGAACCCCACCTTGGTTGATTCTAGTGCGCAAATTTCGTTCGGTGGAGAACCGATTAAGCAGTAGCATCGCAAACTGTTTAGCTGCGCTATCGACGAGACTTATTCCGCGATAGTTAGAGCATAGATTTATTCTCATGTTTGGGCAGGGTAGGATGAAAGATATCCACCAGTCTGATGGGAAAACTTCCGTCTCCCAGATAGAACAAAACGGTTTGTTCAGTGGTGATAATAATGCGTCAGCACAGGATTTAATAAGTTCACCGGAAATTCCATCCTCACCTGGCGATTTGCCGTTTTTCATGCGTTGCAAAACACTTGAGATCTCATACTCTGATGAGGCATCGCAGTTGATCGGGTAGCCGCAGCACTGTACCGGGGCAGTGATTACTGTACTGATAGCTGACGGGTAGTTCAGTAGCGGAGGATATACACTGCTGATGAGCTCAAATAAGAACAAAACTCGAGTCCAGTGCTTCCATTATGGACCGTCGTGATCAACTTTGTGAATAGTTCAATGGGCTTGGCACGGATGAGTAGTCACAAATATCAGTAATATTGAAAGGATGCCCCTCAGCCGGACTGGTGCGATTCTTCGGGACACAGGCGTCCATAACATGAGTGCTTGCTTGACATGATTACGGAGAGCTATCGCTACTCCGTGCTGACCAGATCCATCTTCTGGCTCACTATAAACAAACCACTATGTACGATCGACTCCTGGACTTTAATCGGTTTGAATCCGTGCCCAGGTAGGCGAACTTCAAAGAGACAAGCAACGTCTACCCGGTAGTCTAATAAAGAGCGCATCGTGATAGCTTGACTACTGACATCCAGCAGTTTCCTTGCGTTCCAGCATCCCAGATAGAAATCTTTACGAATTTTTATAGCCCCCGCTTGCTTACTTTTCACCCTAGCCGCGGGGAAATCCATGGGCGCGTCGCATGTCGGGAACGCCGTAGCAAATAGCTGAGAGAGATATTGAGACATTTTCATTAAGTTTCTTGGGAATAATATACAAGTGATGTCCTCCGCACCACCTGACGTTTGTTCGAGCACACCTATCTAGCCTTTGCACAATCAGTGGCAACCTACAATCAGTAGGGATTTGAGAGATAAAAAGCGCTTGTGCGCCAGTTATCCGCCTACGGGACGTCGCTCCGTATTTTTCCTTGGGGGTTTCTCCCGAAACCTTGACCGCAATCGGGTAACCCACAAGTCAACGAGGTTTTGGAATCAGGGTTTTCCTCCTCCCAGATGTACTGCCAATGTCTGACGAGCTCAATCTACCCGGAGCTTTCATGATTTAGAGCATCCTTATTCAAGGGACCGTTGTGTCGGGTCCATTGTTTTTCGGCCTTAATCTCTACCAAAAAGTTGATCAATATGTGTTAAGTGCGTTGCATCTACTTATGCTTTCTTTCTTGATTATCGCCGATTCTCTCAAATGTCAGAGATTGAATAAATAACGAAGGAGAAAGCACCATGTTTACGAATGTCAGCTAGTTTGACCTGTATTGATGATAAATTTGTAAGTTGTTGCACATTGTTTATTGCCACCGAAATTTGGTCGCCTAAAAATTTCTCTATTTCATGGGCGTTGTTTTAACGATTTTCTGGTTTTTGTGATACATCCGATAATGAATCCTTCACACTTGTGTGCCTGTCTGCTAATCTGATCTTCTTTCGTTTTTTTCAATAGCTACCAATCTCACAGTGGATTAACTATCAGTAAACATTATTGTTTTATAATCCGTTTTCACTCAATTTCGTCCGCTTATTTCCTCATATTTATTTATAGGTTACTCCCAAATATGATCTGGATATGAACCCTTACAACAAAGGATGTTGTGTCAATTGGCTTCACGTCTTTTGCAAAGCCGAAAGTGCCATGTAAGCCGCTCTGTTCATGATGCTCATTGCTTTTGAATTTTACAGTTTGATTCGACCTCCCACCGACTGGGATCTGATTTCTCGGCAAAATGTCAACAATCAGGGCGAACGTACCCCACTTTTTGCCGGAGATCCAACAATAAATGTTGCTGGTGTTGCGGAAGACCCGAATGTGAGTTTGTTCTCGAAAATTTCTGTCTCATTGGTACTGAGATTCATGAAATGTTTCAGTGCCCGTTTATATGTGCTGCAGTTAACGTAGCACCAATTGGTGACGACAGGTATTGCTGTCGTTGACCTTCTTCACTAGATCCCGACCATGGATGTACATCACAAGCGCTTGTTGGTTTCATGCGAAATAGTCCGATGCAGGATGAAAAATCTCTACCGATAGACAGTACTCGTCCGATGGGCGGCATTTACCCGCTGATGACGTTCCTCATCCGAGATCAGTATTTGTTCTTTCCCAACTTTGGAACTGACGCTTTACACTGTGATTCCAAAATGAGCGATCGAGAACAAGTTCCTTCCAACTCGTAGGGCCAATTTCAAGAGCTTTCATATCTCTTTTGCAAGTGACTTTATACCGCAAATGCGGTCTGCCTAATGGTCGCATTGCTGTTTTCAACGCAACCTAAAGTATATCTTCTGGAATACGACCGTTGTGCTGACATGACCCAGCCAGCGTAAGTGGTGCTACTGTGGTGGGTTGACCGCGGGTATTATTCAAAGTATTTCATTTGGGTTTACAACCACAGCATGGGTACTGATGCACCTATGTTGTACGAAATCACAGAATGCTGCATAGTCATAGTGTGTGAAATCGCAAGCCTAAGAGCCGCACAGTCAGAGACTGCACAGTGGCTAAGGTACTGTCTGGTTGCTCATGCCTAGACATATATGAGAAAAGAAAATAGAAGTGACAGTGAGACTCCACCTTGCATTTGAATTCGCCATTCTCATCTAAATTCTGCTACCAGCACGAACCCCTTGATGGAATGTTAGCGCAAGTTATGTTATCATTCTGGGAGATGGTCAAAACAAGTCCTTCCATTTTAAATTATTTCCTCGGCTGTTGTACTGTTGTGTTCGTCTACATCGTTGCATCGATATTCCTCAGGAAAGTTCTTGAATTAGTAATAAGTTAACAGTAACCTGCTTGATTAATCAAGTCGTGCTTCGTAAGTGTTGTAACGCGAAATTCCTTTAACGGACTGTTTGATAAACGATTGTTGCGTAGTTAACTGGAGCATATGACTAATTTACTGCTGAACATTTACTTTATAGAGCTTTTCGATTATTCGTATTCAGTCTAATTGTGCTTCTATTGTCCCAAGGCTACTTCTCTAGTTTAATGAAAAGCCGTTGTTAATTTCGCACGATAATTTTTTTACTTGAATTCAGCGCTTGAACCAGAAAATAATTCTGGTAACGTGCGCAAAGCCTTTCTGTCCACGGGTCCTAAGAACAACGGAGTGACTGAGACTATCGCTGAATTAGACGGTACTCTTATCAATAATGCTTCTCATGCTAGGCCGAACATTTTAAAGAACAATTCAGCTGGTCAGCTGCGACGGATTCATTGCTTCATTCTACGCAGTATGACCCTTGATGTGTTAGCGTAGATCCCCTAGTGATTTCGAAATTAAAGCATGTATCGAATGCACGAAGCGATTCAAGATTGTTGGCCCCGATATCATACCATTTGTTTTGTTCAAGGAAGGTGGCCAAATCTTAATGAATTCACCAGGCGATCTCCTTCGTGAAGTGTAGTTGTCATAATTTATTCCTCAGAGTTGGGGAGAATTGGTTATTATACCGATATTCAAGGTGTGCTATGTTCCTGATCTAATCACCGCGGGATAAGTCTCACTCCCGTCATCACAAGATTCTTAGCGTCCATATACGAAGATTAACATCGCATAGAGAATCACAGATCCGAGAGCAGCAATCTGGCTTCCAATCTGGAAGATGCTGTGTCGACACTTCGACAGATTTTAGAACTGCGGCACACTTATCAGCCAACTGACAATAGCCATCTTTTTAGACTTCAACGCGGTATTTGATTCAGTCGATCGAAATGTCCTGTTTAACACATTAGTGTGCTATTGCGTTCCGCAAAACTGTGTTAACATACTGCGTGCACTTCATGCTCATACATCCGGATGTGTTAGGGCTTGTATCGACCTTTCACCCAAATTCCCCACCACAGGTGGCGTCCGACAAGACTGTACGGTATCTCCGTTTCTGTTCATTTTTTTACTTGATGCCATCATGGAACTATGCAGCGAAGGAGCAGCATTCGGAGATTATATTGTGCCAGGTGGCAGGCTTCTCGACTTGGGCTATGCTGATGATATACCTCTGCTTTTCGACGCGTACACAGATGCACGGGTGATCCTGAACAAGCTAGCTAGTATTGTGCTGCATTTTGAATGCGTTTTGCACCCTCTAAGAGCAGTGTTCTGCTGCAGGACATCAACTTATCAAACAGCACTTTATTATTTGACAATCAGGCGCTTGAAATTGTAGATCGTTTCACGTATCTCGGTAGTTGTATCAATAATTCTGCATCCTTAGTTGACGAGGTCTCTGCACGCATTTCTAAGGCAACCGTAGCTTTCTGTAAACTTGGTCATTTCTGGCGTCAGAAATGACTGTTGTTACTCAAGGGGCAAAGCGGCAGTTCGGTTTGTATTACTGTATGGGTGGAGAACTTGGACCTTACCTAGAAAGCACGTTCAGCGTCTCCAAGTGTTTCACAACCGATATATCCGCAGCATTGTGGGAGTTAGTTGTTACAGTCGCATACTCAACTATGCTCTGCGAAATAAGTTGTTCGGTAGTAATGTTGATATAGAGAAGCATAGGCTACGTTGGTTGGGTCACGTTTTACGAAAGTCGGACCACCGACTTCCAAAACGGTTTCTTTTTGCGATGCCACATCCTGATTGGCGTAAATCCTGGGCTGGCCAAACGGTCACATGGCATAGGCAGTTAAAAACCCTTACTAGTAACCTTTCCAAAGTCGGCGCAGCGCATCTTCCGGGCTGGTGTCCCCGCGATCAGATATCGCAATGGCTAGTTACGCTTCAGGATATGTCCCGAAACCGTGTTCAGTGGCGGCCTTGCACTAAGCATCTTCTTGGAGTGTTTGCTTAACTTTGTATGTTGTCAAGCGGAGTGACGAGAAAAGCTTATTATGATGCATGACAGTGAAAGCCGCAAGGAAGCTGCCATCATGATGTCGCTCTACTCGTTCACGAAACTTGATTGAATGCATGTTCCATTCGAGGTATAGGCACATCATCCCAGTTTGTCTGTGCTAACTGTTTTATAGAATCTGTAGCTATTTTAATCCCACCCTTCCCCATCTTTCAGGATTTTACTATTTTCATGGTTGTATGACAGTCCAGCATTCCGTACACACTATCAGTGTGATACTGTCTCTGATGATGCTTGAACCTTTTCTCTATTTCCCAGTTCGTCTAGTGTGTGCACTATTGCTCTTTTTCGAAATAAAACTGTTAACCCTTTTGCTTTTACACTTTTCAGGAAAGTTATAAAAACTACCGCGTAAAACACGCGTTCCTTCAGTTGCATTAGTCAATCACCTGTTTAGTACCTAGGGCTGCTGATCTTATATCCCGCCGATAGCGTACAAATGCTGCAGATCGGCCAATTCCCGCCTATCATTGTGATCGCCGCTTGAAACCTTGTTCCTCCCGAGTTATTTGAAACGCTGTTAGGCAGGAAATCATCATTCGCTTGCGATGTATGTCCATGATCGACATCGACCGAAGGAGGTCAAAAACAACCACTCGGTTGTTTCATCTCGAATATAGTGGTTCCATTATGCGTCGCTCGATTCAGCTTGTGCTGCTCTTGCTTACTCAAACAGTTCTATTTCTTTTAACAGTATCTTAACCCACGTGCATTTTCTGACTGTGCGGCACTTTGCCTGGATCAGGCTTGTGCTTTCATACCATCACACCATACCATTTCTTTTAACTAAGTATGGGATCATGTTGTTTCCTACAATTTGCACATTAGAATCAGTGCACCGGCATGCATTTCTAACAGTTCTGTGTTTGTTGGGTGTCCTTTTTGTTATAAGCATCCTAGTAGATAGCTTTCATTTTCACAACAGGGTCGTATTAACTACGATGAATGTGTTACAACTCTTTTTACCTTATATACATCGTTGCTACTGGTGGCTATACTACTGTTACAATCTGTTTTACAGCTGACAGCCAATCTGGACGAACCCCAAAATGCAAATCAATTGCAACCAATTATACCCGTGTCTTCAGTAGCCAACCCAGCCCTGCCAGCCGACCTTCTGCCGGTCAACGTGGAATCAAAGACTCGTGAAATTCAAGATCAATCTAAGCCAAATGTACCCTCCAGTACCGCTGAAATGAAAGCCGTTGATCGCAGTGTTCTACCAAAAGCAAATTCAAAGGGATCCCATGTAAAATATTCCCCTCTTGAAGGAACATTCAATGAAGGATTACCATCTGTTGGATCTCCTAGTGTAATGTTATCACCGGCTACACCTTCTGATTCATATCCCACCTCTATTCCGCGGATTACCAACACTAGTTTGCTGTCTGCGCACCGAGATCCGTCTTCTTCCTTGATGCCCACAACATCTGATTCCCAGATGACTTACGGAAGACGTCTGTATCAGCCTTCGAATCTACTCTATACCACTCATGATTCGAAGCACAACGTTTCAAATGTTCGCGTTTCAGACTCGTTGATTGTGGTATCCGATGGAAGCTCACATCCACTTGCGCAGCCTGTCGGAGGACGCATCTCCTCAAGGGATTCGTCATTGCGTCCATCCCCAAGCGATACTAAATATAGTTTATCGAAGCCTGTTTCTTCCAACGCCTCCAAAGATAGGCCTACGCCTTTCATTTTTTCACCAACATTACAATCAACCTTCAATATGTTTCAATCTTCAAAAGACCGGTTGAATTCTCTCGAATTGAGCCAGTACCCAGCTTATTCTCCAGGAGTAAACACTCGTACAACTACAAATTATCCTGGTTCCCGTAATGAACGCTTGAATGAAAATACAGGTGACTTGAGGGCGCCTGATTACTATGTAGATGGTCGTCGATCCACATCCACCGCTAGCACATTTCCGTCTGCGTATTCCGTGGCCCAAAAACTGGGGACTCAGTTGGTTGCTCAACAACCCAGGCTAATGTCTCCGTCCGCTTCTCAATTTCCTTACGACGCAAACCACACTCGTTCGATTTCAATGAGACCTCCAGCTGTGCCACCCCATGCGATCTCACTCGCACACAACAAAGTGCCCAATAATGTAGATTATTCGCTCGAACATCCCCGATCACCACCAACAGCCATGCAACAACATGCATTTCCGCAAGTGACCAACAAATTCAACCCGACCCACCTGCCATCTTCTTCAATAAACACCACTCGTTTGAAATTCCCATCGAATAATTACGTTTCTCAAACTACACCCCCTCCCCCACCTCCTCCACATCACCGGTCCTTGAGGAGTATCAAAGTGGGAGACCCGGGTTTACCCGAATGGACGTCTGATCAAGCATTAATGTCTTCTGAAGATGGCACTTTCGAGATTTCCGTGTGATTGTTACAAGCGTGCGTTTCAGGTTCACCGCCGCACATGTTCTTTCACCTGAATACATTCAGCGTATGAAATCTGCCTTTTTCCCCGTCACGTTTTTCGAAATTTATACGTTCCCTGGTACATTGTTGGGATGATTAAACCCGGCGTCCGATTTTTTGGCATTTATTCAAGCTTATTGTTCAAGCATCAATGATCAGATTGTGATTTACTGCTTTGTGCATCCGGTTTTATTACCCATTGAATCTCATTGAGCCGCGAACTGGTGATCTGTTGCCCCTTGTTTTGTTCTCTATTCTCCGGTTCTCGTGTTCAACTCACGTCTTCAGCTGTTGTTCATCATCCATGACCTTGGTGCACATGTGTTCACCCGTGTCGTTTGCTCGGTTGTGTCTTCCGTCTCGGTGTACGATCTGCTGCTCTACCATTTCTCTTATCAATGTTTCATCGTTCTTTGATTTTTTTAAGTTTCGGCTCTGCTTTTTCTCCTACGTAGGTTTCGTGGTCGATTACTTTTTTTCTCTTCGCTATAGAATTCCAGCCCTGCATTATTCAGAACATTCGAGAATATAACCCTTATTGATCAAGCGTTATTTTTTGTTGTTGTCAGTCCGTTTGAACTTTTTGGTATTAGTTTCCTGTCAGATGCTATCGGTTACGGTAGATTTCAGGTCCAGTGTGAACCTGCAAGATCGGTCTTAAAGTGGTGCTTAGAGAAGTTGTGTCTTTCTTTGTGTGGATGCAGTAAACCTAGTATCGTTGTGTTAATGCGGATATTTGATATTCATGGAGGGTGGATACCGAGAACAGTTGCCGTTAAACTTCAGTTGTGCTTTTTTTTTATTTTTCTCAGACTTTGGAATTACTTGGTTCATTGCGTAGGTCTTACTGGAGAATAAGTTCGTCGCATTGGCTTATTATACACGTTGTCGACTGTCGTGACACAGACTGATGGCTTTCAAACTATCATCCCTGGGTTATGACCATTGTGTGCGACTGCGAAACGCATTTCACGAGTAATGTGTGCTGTAGTGGTCGTCCATTTTGCACAAATCTTTGATAAATAAACTGATTTTCTGATTCTGAAATTTGGTTAAGATGAATATGCCAGACCGGAATCTAACGTATCCATTGTCGCACAACGTTATTTTGTGCACAAGGAGCGCTTGTTTGGCACTGTTGGATAAGGCTGGTACGACCAACCTGTTCAAAGCATGTGTCCAAACACATGTTAAATGGGGTTAAACCCATAACCATGAAACAAAATATTCATTTGCATGCTTTTCCAAGCGCTCCTTGTTTACCATTCTTCCACTGATTCAAGCGCATGCGGATCCTGATCTTACTGTCCCTACCTGATGCGTGCAAACAGCACGAAACCGGTCGTGGGGTGTGAATGACGGAAAAGCATGCAAATGAATATTTTGTTATTTTGTGCAGTTTTCACGCGAGAGATTGATCCCCATCGTGGAAACAATATGCTTAACCCCAATTTCCAACTCAGATGTAAACTATGTGCCAATATTTTTCGGAAGTGACCGCTGTAGCCTGGCAATCTGCCCCGCGGAAAAACTATTGAGCCAGTAGTGTTGATACTGATATCGCATATATTCATCCGCCATCTATGGGTCTTATCGGCATGGGGAGCAAAACATTCTCAGTCGAGCTGTTTGCTAGATCGCTCGATCTGAATCCTTGTTCAAATGAGGGGAATACGACGACTGCTTACAGTTGTATTCGGGATTTGCAATCCCAGAACACTTGATTGCTGTGACTATCGCAATATTTCGGAAGCAGTATCACCACCAACTCATAATGATACACAGAACGGATCTGCTTCTCTGTTTTAATAACCTAACAATAAGTTAGTTTCGCTGAGTCCAATATTTAACGAAATTCAAAACCGCCTCTAATCCAGATATCTAGCCGACCAATAAGTTACTTCATGGAGACTGTTGGGCCGCATTTTTTATCTTCCACATCTATATGTTGCTCACGTAGTTTGATATCAATTCAGTCTTTTGAAATTGCAGATTACATATCATAAACACTACATCCCCTACTCGGTCGCAACCGTTTACATTCACTTTACCGGCTTCCACTTTTGAGTTCGTCGAACGCATCTGAGTAAGCTACGTTTTATTTCACGTTTTCAATCTATGGCACATTTAATAAAAATCTGACCACGCGAATTCGGAACGAATGTGTATAATAGCCGTGGACATTCGTGTTGAATTCTTTTCTACTGCCTATGGAAATGCTCATATGAATACGAATGGAAATGAGTAGTGTGGACAATTAACTATTGTGTTGAAAGTCTCCTTGTTGAATTGTTGAGGCCACTTATCCGTGTTTCCTATTATATGATCGTGGGCAACTTTACGTGTGCTCGTGCTTGTTAATTTGCGCATTTTGTTCATGAATTCCTGAAACCGAAATTATGGATTCATACAAAGATCGAACTTAGAGTGACATACTACGAGCTTCCGAAGGCCTAGACAAAGCGGTAATGGTAGTGAGACAGCAGTGGGTTCTCCCGTTGCAATTGATCTCGCACGGAGTTATCTGTTCAGTACAGAAGTACTGAGCAATCTCGACGGCGCAAGGTTTAATACATTCTAAATTGCTCTTTGTAATGCGCGGAACAGCTGGTGATGTGGTGAGATCATTCTCGTTTTCGGTAGCACTCTTAATGATGCGTTCTGCTTCAGTTTTTACACGCAATCTCGAAATTTGCTCAATCGTTGTGTTGTCTCACTCGATGTTGACTTCACAACTTCGTGAGTGAAATAATAGCCACAACCAGACACTTAATTTCGAACAAGCGTTTGTCGCTTCGACTCCGCTCTACTGTTCTCCTGTGGATAAGCCTTCGTTCATCCTGTGTTCGTTATAAATAAAATCCTGAAACGTCAACCGCTGTTCGTAAATGATGTTCGTTTTTTTTCGGAATACCCATTTTTACAACGTGGCTTACTTTGCACTTATCTAGTTTTTAAATCACTCCCCAAAAATGGCCAGTGGACTTTATGATGACTTGGACATGTTGGACGGTACGCCCCTAGTGGATAGGGATACAGCTGCGAATGCTCCGATGGTGGGACTTCGGGTTGCTGCTAACTGGAATTCGTCGGATTCCGATATCCCACAGGTTTACGGTTCGGGGTTGGACAACAGTAACGCCAAAACAAGGTATCCTTCCCTCTCTATTTTATCTTCCTCCATATCGAATCTATTTCCCAACCTACACATTATAGGAATAGTTTTTTGTACGTAACCGTGGCTTTTGATTTCGACATTTGGTAGAAAGTCTGTAATATTTTTTTCGTTGATACCTAAATCCTTTCGTTGCTTGACTACGTTACCGAACACATAATCTCTTGCTCCCTGATGTACAAACTGAGTAATCTAAATAAGCCATAATATTCTGGAATTGCCGCTACTCTTGTTGTGCAGAAAAACTTCAAGGGCCTATCTGTCGGTCAGTACTGTAAATTATATGGTGCTTCTGTTTTCTCACGATGTCCTCTAAAACTTTTCCCAATACCCTTCAGCAGCCATCTATTCCATCAGCAACCGACACAATGTGATCTGGCCTTGAGAATAGATTTCCATTCGATACACATTTGCGTCGTGTTTCCTATTGAAATTGAGTGTAAACCTGCTTGCGCGCACGCAGTTACCATTCCAGCGTTTTAGCGATATGCTGCATGTAACTGTGCATGTGCTGACTTACCGTTGGGTTGCCGCCGTTGAATTTCGCAATCGACGTACCCTCGTGAAGTGAAGTACTTCACGTTCTATGGTGAAACTGGATGAAATCATTCCTTTTCCCTGACAACCTTATCTATCAAACTGCTTCGGCTCAAACACCAAATTATTTGCCACCACTAGACCCACACCCGAGGTCACGCTACAATCCTCTAGACAATACAAACTGGCATTCCGATGTTTTTCTTGATTTTGTTGTGCTTTATCACACCGTGTGCCACTCTGACTGTCTCCTTCTTTGAGTCACAGTACCTTTTTATTCATTGTCCACTGTCCTTCCCTGGACTTTTTATGTGAACTATTTATTGCTCGTTTCACTATTCTTGATCGTAATGTATGATGTTCTTTCATTGTTGTCCATTTCCGCCCATCATTGTGGTCACAGCCTCAAATTCATGCAATCGCACATGGCGGTCAAACGTGCTCAAGGTCGACGCGACGGAACCGGAGCCTCCGTATCCTCTCGGCCGTCCATTGCCCCCGTGGTCGATTTGAAACAGCGTACTGCTGCTGCGGATGGTGCTTACAGGTGCGTTCTAGCGCTTGGGGTGATTATGTGCATGTATACCCCACATCGATCTCGGCATGTTGGGAGCCAGCGCACTTTTTATACGTCAGCTGTCCTTTCTCTCTTTCTGGGTAGTCTGTCAACACCTGGCTTTACATGTGATTCTGCGGTTGTCTCTAAAAGTTCCATCTTTTCTTTTATTTCAATTTTTATTGTTTTCCTCATTATCTTTAGCGTTTAATCTCCGTAAAATCAATCGACTGCTCGTTTTTGATCTATTTGAAACGCGTCTAACTTGATTTGGGGATCTTCCCGAATTGTCGTAGAGGGTGGTATGTATATATGAAATCACAAAACGGAATCCGGACAGAGTACCGCGCCGTCATAGATTGTACGGGGTGTAAGATAATATCAGGTTGCCCAGGCCTAGACAGATATAAAAACTTGAAATTAGAAATTAAACTGGTATTGAGACTCCAGTATTTGTCCACATGATGCGCAATACCGGTGGTAAATCAATTTAGCACGGTCAGCAAGGCATGATTGCACGTTCGTGCAAATGTAGTTGTAGAATTGCATTTCCATCCTAAATACTTGTATATCTCACAAGCTTTCTATACCACTATAATGATGTCGTATGCCTTCAGTTGATAATTTCATAGTCTACGACGCTTCGGCTGATCATACTCCATGCGAATAGGGGTAACAACTTCTGTGGGATGACTACGTGCGCAGTATTCGATTAATCAGCACCGCTCCTCAGGATATCGTTTAATGAAATCACTCTGGTATGGTATGATATGAAAGCACAAGCCTGATCCAGGCAAAGTGCCGCACATTCAGAGACTGCACGTAGGCTAAGATACTGTCAGGTTTCCCAGGCCTAGACAGATATGAAAGGGAAATGGAAGTGGTAGTGAGACTCCAGCCTGTTTCAGCATGCAGCTCAATACCGTTGGCTAATCAATTTAGCACGATGTTAGCCGCACAGAACAGAAATGTTGCACGATTGCACATCCGTGCACTCTAGATTGTTTTGGGTTAGTTCCAATGGGGAGGTATACAGTTGGTGTTCTTCTCTGGTCTCATTTACTTGTATCCATCACAAATGTCCTCGCCCTGTTTGGTAATAGCTCCCCGGACGCGCTCTAACTGGTTGCTTCACTGTGCTGCTTCGAGTCGTTAGAAAATGATAATTGCGATCGAATCTAATCGTGATCTGACGATGTTTCGCTTTGTTTAACATGTGCTAATTGGTTATGCTCATTTGAAACTTACTTACTTAATGACCGTTTAATAAGGCAAATACGATGTTGTGATTATTCTTTCTTTGAACGGGCGTTTAGCGTTATGCCTTCTACTTCCACGTATCAATTTCTTTCCGGGAAGCTATTTGTACATACCATTAATTGCCGTTTTATTTTGTTTTCCAACAAAACATATGTTTTCTTTAACATTTCTAAACGCGAGTCAGATTACAGCGTTGTTCGGGTTTTCTACCACGACTGGCGTAATATTAGACTGTGTACGAAAACACGTTTCTATTTTCCTAACCTGGTCGCCAATGCAAGCTGTCATCAAATCATGTTTCATTCAGTTCATGTGCTCGCTCTGTTTCCGGAAATGTGTTTTTTTGTTTGGAGTGCATCAACCTCCCCAATGCTTTTATTCGTCACCGCAAACCCTCGGCGTTACAAATTCCACAACCTCCTTTGTATGATCACGTTAGCGAACGCGATTTAAACACGACTCTCGATGATTTCGAATGTTTCATCTTCATGTGAATTCCATTTAGTCCCTTTGGGTTATAGAGTTAAACGCTAATCTGCCTCACATGTGCCATTGTTTATTACTTGCGCGTGATGCGTCATTGATTGTCTGAATCCCGAATGTGTCCGCGTGGGTGCAGTGGTTGTGTAACAAAAAGTCTGCATGAGGTGGTTCGCTGTTGTCTGTGTTCATCCGTGTGTATCATTTGTGCACACGAAAGCCTTGCTTCCCCCTTTGAATTTCCAGGCTTATTGCTATTGTAATCCGGCACCGAGAATGTTATATTTGCGGCAGTGCTCTCGGATAATAATCACTGACTCTTGAACCAATTTGATATGATATGCTGTTCCGATCATCTTGTTCACCTTAGCGGCTTCCTGTTTACTCACAATCGACCGAGTTTTTGTACAATCTATCGTAAAATGTGCTCATCTACAGCCATGATAATTGCATGCCTAAAATATGCTATCAATGTTTTTCATCACACCTAGTCTTTCATTTTGGACGCATAATTACAAGGTGTGAAAATTACAGGTTTCTCGAATTATCGTCGATATTCTTCGGCTGTTTTATCCTCACTCTCCCCCGCCTATTTCCGTTTTGTACGAATTTTTGAAAAAGTTTGTTGCTAAACGAATCGTGCTTGTGAAATCTTTGCTCATGCAATCGCCGAACTCGCCCCGAAAATCTTATTCACTCCGCTGGGAAAATGTCCGTATTTTGATCTAACATTTTCATTTGTTTTCATGTTCTTGAAATATGATATATTTCCTGGAATGTGTCACCACACGAATCCCTAAACTGTTTTTTTTCTATTTGTATTTATTTCATGTTTAAATTCTTTTATCTCTTTGCATTCCCTGGCAACCTGATAGTTTTCAGCTCTTAGAATTTAGGGCACTTTGTCTTGATCAGGCTTTTGGCTGAACGCATTTATGTGGCAATACTGGTTAACGAGGTTGAATGGTATGTCAACCCATTGATTTACTCTACTTTACACCATGAGCATATACCGAGCACATGTACGCTGAACCTAGATCCCATTGGCTGAACCCTATCGTCAGGAACGTTGTGAGAAAGGTTGTTAGCCCAGAATCGGTTTTTGTGATCGGGCGAAACGGGTTGGAGAGTGAGAGCATCGCGCGCTCGCGATATCCATTCATGATAGACCTCGACAGAAGCATGCCATCAGCTAATAGTGCGACAAAGCACTTCGCTTGATAGCAGTAGCCCGTTCGCATGTGTTCTGATCACATAATCAACACGGAATCAATAGGATCGGTAGATCTAGTTGCATTTGGGATCACCACTACAAATCGTTGAATCATCCTACCTTGTGTATTCGCATCATCGCTTTTCGTTATGTGATCATGAGATCGAATTGTGTTGCATTCGAAAACCGTTTCCCAAGCTCGATCCTTTTTATCCTTAATTATAACACGGACTACTTGCTTGTTGATAGTAGTTCAAATGCTTTACTTTGTTGTTTATTGTTACACTCCACTCGATCAATGAACTTCCTTGTCTCGTCCTCGTTTCAATCTACTCATGTTAAGCATATCGCGTGATCCGATTTTTATGCAATGTCATGCTCAAATAATTTGGGTCTTATTCTCAAAACTTCTGTTCCGATAATCTGCCCGTTTACAAGTATCCACGTCGATTTTCTGTCAACACAGGGCAACGCCCCTGGTGCTCTCTGTCAAGGCAGGTTTTTTCTCAATAGTTTCTCTCTGCTTTTGAATAACTGAAACAATTCGCTACTGCTATCAAACGTGTGCTCCATTCATGCTGTTCGATTGTCTGATTGTCGACGTTTACGTTCTCTGCTCTTAATGTTGATCCCCGGTTTCATCTCACTACCCACTGACGTGTTTGCTGAAATGCTGTACTTTTACGCAATTCTCCCCATCAACGTGTTTTTATGTTACTTTGCTATTGGTGTTAGTATCGATGCTCTATTCATAGTAACCTTGATTCGGTTTTCTTATCTACAATCTAACATGCTTCTCTCATTTCACCCAGTTTATTATTGAATGCTAAGTACTAGTTTGCACACTTTTGTCTACTCGTTTCTTCATTTTGAACAGCTTTTAATCCTTTAACTGAACCTAATCTTGTGTAGTGTTGAGCTCATGTGTATGTATGCATGAAATCACAAGCCTAGATCTACGCAAAGTCCCGCACAGTCATAGACAGCACGTTGGCTAAGATACTGTCAGGTTGTCTAGGCCTATACATATATGAGAATGAAAATAGAAATGTTAGTACGACTCTATTACCGGTGGAAATCAGTATAGCAGCGTTACGTGCACATAACAGAAGTGCTGCACGATTGCACATCCGTGGTCACGTACCTCTTTTCTACTTAACATTGTTGACCTCATCTGGTGATAGCAAACAACACGAAACCGGTAACGGATATTAAATGCAGGAGTTATAGCAATATATTGATCGTGTTTAATCGTTTCATTACTTGAGTGGGAATAACTCTGTCATGTCGTATATGCATATTGTAGTTCTTTGTAGGAATCCTATCGAAGTCAAACATTGTTAACCACTATAAATATTTCAAGGCTTAGCGTACCTAAACCCGCTATTTCCATTTGGTTTATACATGTGTATATTTATATTGTCTTTTTTTTAAATAATGAACATTCATTCTGTGTTTGATCCGATACGTTGCGCTTTAATTTTTTATTTATAATAGAGTGACCACCATATTTGCGTTAGTTTCCGCGTAAAATTGAAATCTGTCATTTCGTGTCATTGTTCGGTATTTTGATCTACCCTGATGCCATTATACCGAGTCTAATCTCAGTGTCCTCAGTAATTTAGCGGTTTCGATTATCGCGTCGTATCAGTGCGCACAATGTTGGCTAATTAAAATTTAGACCAAACTCGGGTTTTCGTGTATGTTCTTTAAAACTTTGCTACAAATCTACAAAAATTTATAAAAAAAATTTGTTTCCAAAATAGCTAACTTGTTTTCATAATCCTTTACCGTCATCTCCTTGTTACGGTTTTGTGTACGTGTAGTGAAGTTATTAGATTGAACTCATTAACCTGCTGAACAATTCTCTTAATTACCCGTCGTGTCTCTTCTGTGTACTCGTGTCTTATCGCACAACTTGATGCCAGCAATGGAAACACACTCCTCTCTGACTCTGTTGCTTCTATTCAACCTCGTCTCCTATTTTTAGACTTTTTGTTTGCACCTTTTCACTACTAAACATCATTGGTGCATTCCCCCCATACTCTGCGTCTATTGTGTCATGTGCGTTTGGATGATCTTCCAAGCTCGGTTCGCTAAGCATTCCACTGAGCATTCTCCTTATGGTTCTACTCTCTGCCATGTTTCCGGGAAATTGTTATCATGCTCTTACATGCCACTAACTTGCTGCGGTCAAGATCGAACGCACCTTTTCTTGTCTCTATATACATTGTTCACTGAACGAGAGTTGCTCTGTATCGTTCGGCTTGCATTCACAGATTGGCATATGGTAACACGTCTAGTACGCACGCTCTGTGTACTATCATTTTTACAATCAGTTTACTATCCCGCATTAAAATAGATCCTATACAACTTTCCTTTTCGCTTATCACTTTCACATCCAATAAAATCTCTGGTGAGTCGTGTGATTAATCTACTATACTCGATTTAATCTGTCGTTTAATTTCGCTTAATTTGAGAGGGTTTTTCCTGATGTTGGATATAACACGTCAGCGGGATTCTTGCTGTCCGCTGACATTCAAGTTTTACGCCACTATCTGTGGTTCGTAATCACGTTTCCTTGTTAACTGACGGTCTTTGGGCCAGGAGTCAGTTTCCACTACATGCATATGCGTGCATAATGTTTCATTGGTTACGTGGTGATCCGGCCATTTGGTTGCTTGCAATTTGGCGAGCAGTTAACAAAAGAATGCAGCTGAACAAACACAAGCGCTTTGCTTTTGTTTTCGCAGAGGATGCCATCTAGTTTGATGAGGAATCATCCACGGTTTGCAATACTAGCTCGATGGACACCAATAACGGAACATTTGATTTGATTGATTCTTCGGTGTGATATTATGCAGATTTACTCGTGTTGCTACCCGTAACCCACCGAATGTCATGTTTACGAGGTCTCAATTTCTCGATTCGACTGCATATTACAATTATATTATTGTATTATTGTTGTGCAATCATAGGACATTGCTCCATTTCATTTACACTGCCAACCTCATTCTCAAATCTTTGTACCCAGTATACAATAACGCTTTTCATAGCACACTTTACTAAATGATGCTTGCTTCACTTTATAAAGATTTAATCAACAAACGGGTCGTTTGGAACGAAACAGTGTGACTCACTCCACCATATCACCTGGCGTTGGTCTGTTGTTTGGTGAACCCAATTTGCCGCTTGGAGTTCCCGATGAGTACAATCCGTTGGAACCGAATGATTATCAGAAATTGGCGCACTTGAAACGGGAGCGGAGAAGAGTCGAGGTGAGTGTGTGTCTGCCACTTTTATGATGATGCTCCTTTTAAATAAATCGAGATGGTTATCCCGATGTGCTCCTCATATTCCGCATTCCTCCCACGGTCACTAGCAAAAAGTCTGCTTTCAAATCGTGTATTCTGCGTTTTATTTATGGGCCAGCTGAGTTCCCTTTTTATCGAGCATAATCCCGTTTGGACGAGTCCTCGCTGCGACTCGAAAATCTAACGATTTACTTATATCGCGGGGCCTTCAAATCGGTCGTGCCCAACATTAATTTCTCCACATAATTTTTCGTCATTTTATAGTAAATTCTAACGCTAACTCAATAGGAACATGTTTGGGGACGATCGTGTATTCATAATTCAAGTAAATTTGAGTGCAATCGGTTAGAGCAGTTTTTGGGTAACGTTTCACTTCTGACACAGAAGCTTCGTCAGACCAAGAGGAAAATCGATCACTGCTCCTGGTTATTCCCACGAGACGTGACACACTGTAGGCGTACTATAGGCTGTTTAGCGGTAAGGTCTGTTGAAGCTTCTGTGTCAGAATTGAAACGTTACCCAAAAACTGTTCTAACCGATTGCACTCAAATTTCCTTGCATTCTAACGTTAACTGTTTCTAAATTCATTATGTTTTCGTGTCAACGAAAGACAAATTTTGACGCGCACCGCTTAAAACAATTACGCGATATCTAGTTTTACATTGAATATTCTGGAATTATTATCTCTGTGCTGTGCGGCTAACATCGTGCTAAATTGATTGGCTACCGGTAGTGAGCTACATGCTGAAACACGCTGGAGTCTCACAACCATTTCTATTTCTTTTGTCATATCTGTCTAGACCTGGGCAACTTGACAGTATCTCAGCCTACGCGCAGTCTCTGACTGTGCGGCATTTAGGCTTGTGATTTCAAACACTATGACTATGCAGCATTCTGCCTGGATCAGGCTTGTGCTTTCACATCATCATCGCAGGCTGCCAAGTCGCACTTTGCCCACGTGAGGCTATTTCTAGAATGCCCCTGTCTTGTATTTTATCGTCTAATAGTTCTTTATGGCCCAAATATGCTGAAATTTCACAACTGCTCACTTAGAAAAGTTCACTGCAAACCGGCGTCGCTATGTTTCAAGAAACTGGCTTAATGCTGCAATTGACAATGAGTTGTTTTCTATTGAAGTTTTCTGCTGCTTTCGACTTGACCGGACTTGTTTTTTGCCAAATCGTGGTGGCGGAGTTATTGATTATATCCGAAGCGACTGGTGTTCTTATAGCAAACAGATTTTTACTTTTGATAGGCCTGATATATCTTGCCTAGCCGTCGAGAGTAAACCCCGTCATCTTTCAAACTTCCAATCCCTTATTTTGAGAAATACTTATGTGTTGGTGACCTCAATAATTCCAATTTACCTATGTTTTCTCTCTTGTCTCTCAAAAATGTTGTTCATTTCTCAACACGTTTTGAAGCCTGTCTGGATTTCGCTTTCAACACGGCACCGAAAATGTTTCATGCTCGCAAGTTTGCTCCCATTGGTAATTCGGACCACTGTGTTGTTAAACTTCTCCCTAACATTTATGGAGGTATTAGGCACAAATACCTAATCCATAGCTATGGCAGAAAGGTGACTACCAGAGTCTGCAAACATCACATGTTTCATACCACTGATTTCGAAATTTTTTCATGAAGAAGATGCCTCCTATGAATGTGATGTAACATGCTATCTCAATATTTGTTTTGACATTTGCTACCCAAAAGGATCTATTTTTGTTAGTTCTCGTCGTTTTTCTTCCGCCCACCTAAGGCGGAGAGTAAAATAGAACGCCATGATCGAAACTTTCCAGTCAATGAAGCTAGAAATTCGACATCTCGAGAAGGTGTATACGGATACACTTCTTGGCACCGAATGACAGTCGTCACATTTCGCGTGCGCTTAAACAAATTTGCTGAAAAGACAATGAAAAATCTCCATCTATTTCGGACATCAATTCCTTGAATGAATCTTTCGTGCCCCAAATGGCTGATAATGCCAGTCAACAGAACTTCTTTTTGCTCCCATCTTGTTTCTCCAATTCATCCTTCACCAACGTGCCTGAGGTGTTTTTGCACTTTCATCTGTCTCACGCTCAGAGGTTGCAGGACCAGATAAACTCTCACCCATTCTATTAAGGGAATGCGCTTGTGTGCTTTCGGCACCTATGTCATCCATTTTCAATCGTTGTATGGAAACAGCAATTATACCTGACTGTTGGAAATTGGTCTGTATAATCCCGATTCCTAAAAAGGATCCTGGTAAATCCCACCCGATCGCGTACACGTCGAGGTGCTTAAAGTACTTGAAAGCATTTTGTTATGGTAAATGGCTTCCAGTTGTCAGATACGTGATGCCTGTCTGTTTGCCTACCGTAAGAATCTTTCAACAGTTGATACTGTCGCTGTGCTTACGGATCATATTTCATGTTCTCTTGACAGTAATTCCAAAGCTGTACAACTTTGTTTTCTGGATTATACCAATGCGTTTAACAGTGTTGTACGAAATTCCTTACTCCCAAAACAATCTGAACATGGTGTTCCATTAAACATCATTCATTGGATTGCATCCTACTTCGAAGGTCATCAACATACAACCTGTCCTGGAACTTGCCAAGGTATCCTCTCAGTTATTTCAGAACAAATTGATCATCGCCACCTGTTGTTAATCAGAATCACAAAACTCGTTTAATGCTTTACTTCCTCCTTTCTTGTTTTATAAATTCTTTAATCTACAAGTATTTTCATTAGCCGGATCAACCAGGTGATTTTAAGTCGGCTTGGTTTGATCTTGGTTTGCTTTAGTTCCTTTAATCTGTTGGCCACATCGCACATTTGTCTACATTCATTGCTGTCTATTTTCTCGCTCCAGGGCGAATCACCTTTTATCCGCATCTCACCATTAATCCTAATTTACTTTCCAGGACTCGGTCATATCGTCCGGTTTCAATCGCTCTGACGACACTCCTTCTGGCCTCTGTCGTCGCCCAGATTTGTCTGATTATGAGGATGACGATGATGAGAATGAAGAAGATGGTCTGTCCACAGCCGCATCAGGACGCCACCGAGCTGGGCCAACACCTGTCAGGGGAGCGGCGATTGCTCCTCCGTCTGCTCTCCTCGAGGATACATCAGTCGAACCTCCTAAGGACACGGATTCAGTGGAAAGCCCAATGATTGGTGCGACCAGTAAATTCGGCATGTGAGTTTGCTTGCGTGATTTAATCTGCTGTTAATATCCCGCGCTGTTTCAAATATCTTTCCTTTAATCTTTTTGTGTTCTACCTTCTCTTGCACTGTATGGACGTTTGATTATACTGTCATCTCTTTTTTCCAATGCAGACCCTCAGCACTCATTAGTCACCTACACAAACAGATAGTCCTTCAGATCGTGCTGGATAGCTTGGCTTGGTGTAGACGGTATTGTTGATTGCTTGATAATGTGTTTGTGCGTTATAGCACAAGCCTGATCCAGGCAAAGTGCCGTACAGTCAGGGACTGCACGTGGGTTAAGATATTGTCAGGTTGCCCATGCCTAGACAGATATGAGGTGGGAATGAAAATGGTCGTGAGATTCCAGCGTGTTTCAGCATGAAGCTCATTACCGTTGGCCAATCAATTTAGCACGATGTTAGCCTCACAGCACAGGAATTCTGCACGATTGCACATCCGATTGCTTGATAAGTTCGATTTGCTATCAAATGGAGCGACACGAGAAGCGTAATTTTCCCATGATTACGAAGATGATCTGATGCTGGTATCGCTCTTTTGGCTCACAAAACCTGAGTAAACTTGGTTTATTCGGGAAAAATTGTACCTCATCATTACGGTAGAACATTATCGGGCCTTCTCGAGCTATATTTTCGGCGGGTGTGCAACTGAGTCCTATGCATTTCGTATCCCAGCCCCTCGCCTGTCCAACTATTGTTTTGCCACGGTTGTAGCCACTTCGAGTGAGCGCTACAGTCTAAGTCACCCATCACACACACACACACGCTTATTTTCAAGTCAACGTTTTCAGCCTCACGCCAGTCTTTGCGGGCGGTCGTTTTTCACGAACACAGTTTAAGAATTCCCAATGATTTGCATACGCTGAATTGGTTTCATTTTTAGCGTACTACCATGCTGTCTAAGGATTACATAAATTCTGGCTTGTGTTTTTTGTCTATTCTCAATGAGGTTGATTCAGATATTTTGCCAGTTCAGCTAGTCACGTTTTCCTTCAAGTCCTCCTCCTTTACTTAAGCCTGCTTTTGCTGCTCACATCTGCTCCCACCCTGATAAGCGTTGCAACACTTGACGAAAAACCACTTTGTGTTGTTGGTCATCGTGGTTTGTGGCACGGATGTGCAATCGTGCTAAATTGATTGGCCGCCGGTAATGAGCTGCATGCTGAAACACACTGGAGCCTCACTACCATTTGTATTTTAGTTGGCATATCTGTTTAGGCTTGGACAACCTGACAGTATCGTAGCCCACGTGCAGTCTATGACTGCGCTGCACTTTGCCGGGATCAGGTTTGTGCTTTCATACATACATCATGGTTTGTTGTATAAAAATTATCTAACGGCGACTAATGTTTTGCTGTTGCTCATATCCCCTGCACTTCGGAATACGAAGTTTGTTTATCTAACGGCGGTTGCAAAAAAACGTGTGAATAAATCTCTCGGTGTATGCATGTCCACCCGCACTGACGAGCTACTTCGTGCTGTTTAAAGGCACGCGGATTCTGATTGCACCATTCTACCTGATGATGTGTTTTGTCTTTTTAAAAATTGTGGAGCATGAGGAAATCATGCGCTTGTGATGTAATCCATGGTTGGCATCGACCGAAGGAAGCCAACAACAGGTATGTGATGGAAATGCATGCGAATAAGGTTTCTTCAGGCCCATATGTTTAACTCCATCCACATGTGATTGCACAAATTGGTCGTACCAGCTGTATTCAACCGTTGTCTCAAAATGCAAACTTTGTTTTCATGTTTTCGAATCCCTGCACTTATGCATCACTACTGATTTCTGGTCGTTCACGATCATAAAGTAGAGAAAGCAAAATTGGTTTTAGCATCTTCCGATCCAATTCCCGAGAGGATTCAGAGTTGAATATTGTGTGTGGCAATCCTTTGGCACGCGACGTTCTGTCTGACCAATTGATTAGAGCTGGAGAAGCGAGCCCATCTAGTTCTCCAACATTACTCGGCGTCGCCTCCAAACTACCCACTTTCGTTCAACCTCTTGTGCTTTTCCAATAAACAACAAAAAACATTTTGGTCCTCCTTATCATCTCAGGGAAGCAACACAGAGCTAGTCGGCGAGATATGATCGAGTTATGGCTACGACTATACTCACATCACTCTTCAGAACGCGCCCTCTTGCCGATTTAATTCTACAACTCTCAAATCGGATATAAAGTGTCATATCATCTGACAAACTGCACATTGTCCGAGATAAGTTCAGTTTTGCATAATGACACTGATTTTTCGGTGACTGTCAACGTACTTTGGCATCCCTCCACACTGTTTTAAATACAGGCTATTTTCTATGTTAATTTACTGTGGTTATGAAGTAGCTTTTTTGTGGTCACTATTTTCTCCCCCTCAAATGTTTTTTTGGCCTTGTGTTGTACTTTCTCCCAAAAATTGTTGGGGTGTTATGCAGTAATTATCTGTTTTGTTTACATCTCCAAACTTTATTTTTGTCTATTCGTTTCAAACTAATAACTAACGAGATTACAATGCTACGACGTATCGTTTTATTCTCCCGCATTTCCTGTGCATCAGTAATGCGGTCGCGGCAAAGATGATGGCTCGTATGGGTTATCGCGAAGGTCAAGGATTAGGACGAGAAAGTCAAGGAATGTCCACCGCTCTGGTAGTTGAGAAAACTAGTCGACGTGGTGGAAAAATTATTCACGAGCGTGATCAACAACGACAGCAAAACGCACCACAACCAAACACCGCGTTCCAGGTCGACCCAGCGGTTGAGGAAAGCGTCAATTTACCCTTACCGGAAAATCGAAGTTGTGTAAGCAACCTAGTTTGTTTTATTGCCTTGATCAAAGCAACGATTTGGTTGTTGGTTCATCTTTTTAATGAATACACTAGGTGTGGTGTCCTGCGTTTTCCCACCGCAACTTATTGTACTGATCAACAAAGCCATCTCCGGACAATGAATTAGTCCAATAACTAGGGGACAAGAGTGGGGCATGCTGAGTCATCTCCCTGCTCGCATGCTGCAGACCACTGGGTGGGAAAGCGTGGCGTCCAAAAGCAACAGTTCCTCATATGTACTCTGATCGATATTTTCCAAGTGACAATCCACGAATCGGCAACCTTCACGACAAACGCGACTCACGTATCGGCATTTTTTGAAACAATTGAAAGTTTTATTCTCTGTAACTTGATTGGTAAGCTGGCGGGTGAACATTAGTGGCATCAACTATCAAGTTAGTCATTGATTTGGGATGAGGTTTCTAGGCCTGGGCAATATAACAGTATCTCAATCAATATACAATCAACCTGACTTTGCGGCACGTTGCCTGGCTCCGGGCTTGTGACTTCGTACCGTACATGACGCCGCGCGAAAGCACAGTTTTGCGGTATCCATGATGTTTATTACCGCTTATTTCTTTTGGTCACCGGATGTTATTTCTGTTCCTCGTTTACTTGGCATTCTGCCTATTCGCTCGTTCCATATACCGCTTTAGATTTGCACGGATGTGCAATCGTGAAGCATTTCTTTACTGCGTAACCAACTGTGCTAAATTGATTTGAAACTGGTACTGAGATGCATGCGGCAACAAGCTGGAGTTTTATTGGCATTTTTCTTTTCCTGTGTCTGTCTAAGCCTGGGCAAACTGATAGTATCTTATCCTACTTGCAGTGTCTTAACGTGCGGCAGTTTGCCTGGATCGGGCTTATGATTCCATACATACACCGCCTTAACAAATTTCACTAGCTGCCACACACCGCGAGCAATATGTACACATTCGTTTATTTAGAAAACTAACAAATGCCTTGTCTCTAAAAGCTCTCCAGATAACCGAGCGACTAACACGCAATTCTACTGGCCTACTACTTGAACTTCAGAAATAATTATCGAGACGCGCAGTTTGTAATTGAGACTGGTAGTTCAACAAGAATATGGGTTCTCATTGTTTGGCGTTATAGGTTGCGTAGTATACTTGGGTCATTGTTCCCTTAAAAACTTGCAGGTAATCCTTTTGCGAAATATGTGCGGTCCTGGGGAAGTTGATGATGACCTTGAACCTGAAACAGCGGAAGAATGTGCCAAGTATGGAAAAGTTGTGATGTGTATGATCTTCGAACTACCGGAGGCGGCAGATGACGAGGCTGTCCGCATATTCGTCGAATTCGAGACTGAGGAGTCGGCCACAAAAGGTACGTTCGGTGCTCTGTTTATATACTTACGGATTCTTATCATTTATCTTGCGAAATAGAAAAGTTACGTTACGATTCGCTTCGAATTTGCAGCTGTGCTTGATTTGAACGGGCGGTTTTTCGCTGGACGAGTTGTCAAGGCTGGATTCTACGATGCGGAAAAGTTTCGTAATTTGGAACTTGCAGACGATCCTATTTCGGCTTGACACTGGCCACTGTGAATGTTATTCTTGTAATATAGTTCAAAATTTTAATCTTTTTGTTGGATTTTAATTATCTTCCCATCTCAAAATCCGTGGCTGTTCTGATTACCACCAGTGATAAGCTCTTTTTGCTATACAGGACTTCATTTTAGCAAACTTTAGCCTCCATGGGTAATGCGCAAATAATGCTTAAGAATATCATTGTCGTACTTTGCGCGTTTGGGTGATTATTTCACTACTTTCTCAGGCCGAGTAAAGGTGTTACCTGAGCTCACATGTGTAAGCTTCACTTTTAAACTGAATTCTTGTCCATTGCAACATGTTTTCCGTCCGACCAGCGATGTTTGTCAGCACAAGCTCACCAGGCCACAGTGAGCTCCTGTTCATTATAGCCACATATGCTCGACTGTGGCTCTGTTATTATGAACTCTGCACGCTCTTGTGACTCGTAACAAGCTCAGATATTATTTTAGCGGGGGATATGAACGTGCCATTTCGTCGCCTGGACGATGGTGCGTTTACCATTGATGCTCAATGTACTGATATTGGTGAACGCTTTCCGCACCTCTCTGCACAGCACAGTTTGTTCATTGGCATCCGCTTGCTAAACCACTTATACAGCCATGGACACAAATTGACGATTTCATCATAATCGCTAGCTGAAGGGCATGCATTAAAGACTATCGCTCCTTCTGGGACATTTAACTAGATTCTGAAAATCGCTCTCGATTCGCATTAAAATTTTCTGGTCCATATACCGTCACTCTTGAGCGCATATCATTTGAGAAACCCCCAGAGCATACAATTCAGCAAGCCTACCGTAGCATCTGAACAAGTATACTTTTCACCGTTACCCGGCAATATCACGGAGGAATCGAATGAAGTAACAATTTGTATACAGTATGCCGCGAAGTCATTCCGAGTCTACGCTTGCATTACTGGCAGGAAGGCGCAATATAATGCAAAATAAAGACGAGCCAGAAATAGTATCAAATGTTGCATTCGATCAAACAGGAAAGCACGGTGACTGAGTTAGCCACTAGCGCATCCCGTCCATATGTTCGTAGGCAAATTAGTTGTCCTGCTGATGTCTTCCCATTACCTTCTACCTCGCATCATGAATCTAGGCCGGTTGATCTGAGGTCGTGAAGCGGAGATCACGCTTTGCATTAACTTAATGAAGAACCTGATACACTAGTCCCGGTTCTGTTTGAGGAAGGTTGTGATATCTTACTAAGCACAAGTGATCTTTTCTCCGTCTTTGAGAGAATCTATAATCATAGCAACTTCTAACAATGTGTGCGATGTTCATGCTGTAATCACAAGAGAATATGCCTGGCGCTTGCTTCAGCCTGCCTTTGGCGTATCAAATGTATAGGGAATCGTAGGTCTGTGAGCAACAAGCGGGATTTCGTCCCGCTTACCGCTATAACATACATTTTTGAGAAATTTAATGTAGGGTCTAACATCCAGACACTTTAGCGTGAAGTTCACGCAGTGTGATAATATTTGTGTAACTTGTTAAATGAGATCATTTGATCTATTTGCTCAAACGCTTGAAGAAATTCCAAATGTCTATTTTTGGCTGCCGTAAGCAGCAGTAGTAAAACATGGTCGGCAGGCTCTACCACGACGCAACCCATGTTGCTGAGCTAGTCTTCTATTCCTTGTCTGATATTAATCTTCGAAGTCATGCTGACTCTCGTCATGATGGGGTAAAAGGGCTATAGATGACTAGTGTCCTTTGGAATGTATGACGACGGATACAGCGTAATTTCGACCCATCTTTCTAAGTATGTTGTGCATAATAGATACAGAAAATTTGCCTTTTTGAAAGCAATATCTTTACGTCGGCTTTGAAGACTTGGTTTATCAATATAGAAAATCAACGAAATAGGGAAAACATCAAAGAAAATTAAATGAATTTCGGTCATTTTTTTCTCTTATCTCTACTGCTATAGCATTACACATCATCAAGCGACTTGTGTTGATAAACTACAACTTATAATCTCGTTATTATTCTTAAAACCCGTGAGCACTGACCTTCCATAATATTTCGGAACGTTCACTGTATCGGCACTCCACGGATGTGCAATCGTGCTAAATTGATTGGCCAACGGTAGTGAACTGCATGCGAGTACACGCTGGAATCTCACCGCCATTGCTGTCCCCCTTCATATCTGTCTAGGCCTGGGCAACCTGACAGTATCTTAGCCCACGTGCAGTCTATGACTGTGCGTCACTTTGCCTGGATCAAGTTTGTGCTTTCATACATACATACGGTTGCACATCTGTGCAATAGAACTAAAAATGTCCATTAGGAGTATTTTCGACTTCTTCAGACAAATACAGTAAAGAATGATCTATTGAGGATGCACTGGATTAATGCCAGGAATGGATATTTTTCAGAATCTCATCGGCCCAGCTGTAAACTATAGCCCGCGATGGAAAAACGTTGCTGAATTAGCCATCAAATAAAACTCCTTCAAATGCAGTTTCATCATAAATTCAAAATAAAAGTGATAATCACTATACTCGATATGACTAATTCATCCTGATGAACGCAAAAAAGCTTAAAAGCCGGTCAAGTAGTTTATTCAATTAAAAAAACTAATTAAGGTGGATACAATCCTGTACAAGACATATTGAGTGACGGGCATTAGGACAGAAAACATTGCGCAAATTAAAGAAACGTCAACCTATACGGACACAAAATGTAGGTATAAAATTTATGTACATCACGTGAGGTATTATAAAATACAGCAATAGTTCCGGCCATTTTGTTCAGTGATGGGTTTATTATGTACTAATCCTTGACCAGAGAGCACAGTCGATTCAAGAGATTCGGGGATGTCCGTGATTTGGGAATCTACTTTATTATCAACAAGAATAACTCCATTTGTCTGCATTGAATCCGGAGAATCCAACATTGGTAATTGAGTCCTTCTTCTTTTAGCTTGAGCACTAAGTTTAGTATCGTTGGATGGTGTTTTCTGTTGTTTCCTTTCAACAGTTTTGTTGGTGGCACTTCGCAACCTTTTGCGAATAGGTGTACGGAGTGGATCTACTTCGATTTGTTTACTGGACACATGTCCGTTGAGCGATTTTTCGACAACACTTGGATTAAATCGACTAAGAGATAAGCATTTCATATAAGAAGTCTTACCGAGATTTTCGACGAGATTCACTTTTACTCTTTACATCGCTTTTTGCAGCTACTGACGTAGGCATCTTAATTGAATATTAAAGTCACTGAAAGCAAAAAGTAGGAGATTGCAGAAGAAACAACATAATTCATATGTAGAAAATTAAATATGTCAGCTACACGAACTTATACTGATTAACATCATGCTTTGCAAAGTTAATTACAATCTGACAGCATTACAATAAGTGAATGATAATTTGATGTCGTAAAAGCGCAAAAGTTTATTAAGTTCATGCTTAAAGCGAAAGATCTGGAGCAAACCTATCTTTAAGCGACATTTGGAGAATAAGTTGTTTATATTTGTGACTACTCATCCGTGCCAAGCCCATCGAACTATTCACAAAGTTGATCACGACGGTCCATAATGGAAGCACTGGACTCGAGTTTCGATCTGAGCTCATCAGCAGTTATCGGGGTTCGATAACGGTGGATCACTTGAATTAAGAGCGAAACTCGAGTCCAGTGCTTCCATTATGGACCGTCGTGATCAACTTTGTGAATAGTTCGATGGGCTTGGCACGGATGAGTAGTCACAAATACAAACCTATCTTTTTTTGTGAAAGCGGGAACAGTAGTGCTACATTGAACCTTATCGGGGTATAATCTTGAGATCGCCGAGTCTTAGCGCTGTGCGGAAGAGTAAGGTACAAAGAAAGTCATATTTGTAGATAAAAAACGTATATCCATTTCTATTTTCATTCTTATATCTGTCTAGGCCTGTGCAGCATGACAGTACCTTAGCCCTCGTGCAGTCTATGACTGTGCACAACATTATCTGGATCAGGCTTGTGATTTTATCATCATCATATACGGCTGTGCAGCATCTTTGCATGGATTCCAGTATGTGAATACATGCACAAAATATATCCGATAGATTGCCTAATAAACGCTTCAAAAAAGCAAGAATATAAATATTACTGGATGAACAAATTGCTGAAATGTGAGAAGGCAAAGCAACCCATTTGTAGAAAATATCTACATTGAAACTTGAAATAACCCATCAAAAGCGAATGAAAACTAACCCGAGAACCTATTTGGAGCACAATTATGGTTAGTTTGAATCTATCTAAATCCAAAACAATATGGGATTAAATGATTTCACATAGCTAGTTTATTCGTAAAACATTTCTGAATAACGATTACAACTCTCGCCCATTAGCTCAAGCATCTCTTGTAGAAAACTAATTTAAGATGAATTTTATCTCATAAAATTTTGGGCACGCAAATTTCGTGTAATTATGTTTCGCTTCAAATAGCGTACTAAGTCTAATTGCTAATCACAGTAGAATTTTGGTTTTCGGCTCTCGGGGCAACGGAGACACGTGGATACTTGTTTCGCTTAAACGGGGGTTCTGAATATTACCTTGTGTTGATATCTGAATTGAACTAAGCTAAAAAGAATACGGATAATCCCTAACTATGATATACGCTGCGACCAAAAGATAGCCCTAAGACATCTCAAAGAATAGATTAGTACAAACATTTTTTTGGAATTTATTGAAAGTCTAATGAACCTGTGTTATTAATAACTAGTGAAATAAGAACTGTCAGTCAAAATGAGATGTTGTTTTATGTATGTATGAAACCAGACAATCTGCCGTTGACTGCATGTGCGCTAAGATACTGTCAAGTTTCATAGACCAAAAAAGATATGAAAATAGAAATGGCATAGACTACAGCGTGTTGTCGCGTGCAATTCATCACTGGTCGCAGAACAATTTCGCACAGAAGAACTGCACGATTGCACATCCGTTTATAGTTGTTGTTTTATTTCACATGCACCGATGGTGCGATGCAACAGATAAAGTAGTCACTGGCTGAGATAATGTTAATAATAAGATCGACTAAAATGACTCATGAATGAAATGAATGAACGCACAAGCCGGATCCAGGCAAAGTGCCGTACAGTGAGAGACTGCACGTGGGCTAAGATACTGTCAGGTTGCACAGGCCTAGACTCATCCCAGACGCAAAGAATCGCAGATTTGTGAAAAGGAAACAGAACTTAGTCCACTTAGATGGTATGTTCATCATATACTGACTCACCGAAAAGCCCAAAAACAATGCCTATGAGAGCGAGATTTCTGGATTTTAGGAGTGCTTTCGGTTTAGTTGATGATAGGATACTTGATTGCGTGAAGGTGTTTCTCCAAATTACGTGAATATATTTTGAGCACTGTATTCACAAAGTATACGTTAATGTAAAAAATGATGATAGTTCATGTTATCCGACATGGACCCCCAAGTTTATGCTACCCAGAAGATTTAATTTGCTTATACAATTAGAACAGCTTTATTTTGAATGGGTGCAAAGGTCTGTTGCAGGATCCAAAAATTTGAACTATATTCTGAGAACGAGGAAAATTCGGTTGTAAATCGTTCAACCAAAGTGGCTAGTTGTATTAATGGTTATGCCGATGTTTTCACATCGATTGAATCGCCGTTCCTCTTATTTGCGGACGATGTCAAAATCTGACGCTCACTCAAATCGCCAAGGGATTCGCATGCCCTACAAGATGACTTAGATCGTTTACACAGCTGGTCTTTAAGGAATCATCTCCCATTTAACACCTCAAGTGTTGCGTTCTCCCCATCCGACACTCAGATCCGGTCGTTTACATTTTGGGCTCAACAGTACTTCAGAGTGTTCGACAAGAAAAAGATCTCGGTATCATCATCTCGGTTGCGCCACTTAATGCGAACAAGCCGCTGCAGCGGCCAATCGCAATATTGGCTTACTTCGCCGCTCTTTCGGCAGGTTTGACCGGTTTCTCATCCCGACATTGCTGAATGTCTACATCCGGCCACACTTGGAGTACGCTGTACATGTTTTGCAGCCTTGGCTATGAAAGACGTGTCATTTCTCGAAAAAGCCCTGCGGCGTGCGACAAAGCTTATCCGTGGTATGCACAACATGTCTTACGAGGAAAGGTTACGTAGTTTAGATATATTCTCCGTTACGTACCGTCTTTACCGCGGTGACATGTTACTTACCCACCGGATCTTGACTGACCCCTCCCATCCATGCAACTCCCTATTCGTTCCTACTTCAAGCACTAACCTTTGAGGACATGAGCCCAAACTGTTACATCAACAGAGCAGGCTTGAATGTCGATCCAGCTTTTTCTGTGAGAGTTTGCAGTTAGTGGCACACTCCCAGGCACGCTTTTTGAGGCCGCTTCTTTTGGTTCATTCAAAAGTCTCCTCGATTCTCACCTGCATGAAATCTTCCACCCCCAATACACAAGTACCCCGTAAACACTATTTTTATTTTTTTTAAAAACCCTATCGCATTTTTCCCCAAACTCACTAGCTCGTGGCAACGGTAAGTTCTCTTTCTGTGCCATTTGCATTTTCGCCACAACCCCGCTAACTCTTTGCCAGTTTCATTGCTCTTCCAGATCCCAGTATCAAAAGTCCGTATACACGAAGTTTCAACTGACTCTGTTCCGGAGGATGTGGTTGGTAGCTGTGTCCCGGGTTGACGCCCTAACTGTTCAAATGCCACAAAAATCCATTGATGGTATAGGGTAAACGCGAATGAGGCCCGCTATAAGGCTTTGGAAACTCGAACATTTCTTTGCTTTTTCGACCCACTGCTCAATCTTTCCTGCGGTTTGTACAAGCTCTTAGATTCTTATACCGTAATAAACTATTGAACTAGTGAGTTCATAAAATAAAGGTAATATGGTTGGTAGCTGCATCCGGTTTAATTCTAATGTGGGTCATTATGTGTAGTTAGTGAATAATCTTGCATTAACGAAAAATAATTTGTGTATGGATGCCAGAAGGTAAACCCATAAAAACAATTTATCAATACGGTATTTTACACTTTTACTGGCTATATATGAAAATGATTACGAAGAAATTTCCAAGGAAAAGGTCAGCATCATAAATAAATCAGGAAAAGGGTTAGCAAAGAGCAAGTATAAGAAGCAACAAATCTCACTGTTATATTTGAAACATTAGATAATTACAAACTTAAAAAACTTTCAAAAAAAGGTTTAAATATTAAAAAAGCGCCATAATAATATTCATTTCATCCTATTGACTTTGAAGCGATAAAACACCTAACACACTAACTTCGAGCAAATTTCCGTATTTCTTTTTTATTCGTTATAACAAAACATCACATGAAGTTTTCACATTGCCGAATTAATTTTTCAGCTTTTTCGAAATGAATAACACTCAGAAGAATAGCGACTCATTAGAAAATAATATAGGTTAAGATAATCCATGGTAATCTCATACTGGGCTGCACTGGTTGTAGCGAAATCGCAAGCAGTTTCAAGGGATGAATATTAGCAATTTAGGATCCGCGTAACAACTGGGATGTTCTACGAGAATCGCAGCATCCTTCTTATTTTAACGTGGCTGAAGTCTCACCAAACAAATAGTGAACTAGAATTAACACGCATGGCACCTACTCGCCGTTACCGGGATAACACTAGGAGTACTAGAACTGTTCTCTTGTCAGAAACTTCTGTGCCGAGAGATCACGGATTCACATATTATGTTATGTGACATCCACCAAATGCTCACTCCAATAAGCTAATCGCGAGGTTTGAATTGCGGGAGTAATATATCGTCTAGCGTCAGAACAGAAAATTTTTAATCTGGCCCTATTTAACAAAATTTGTATCTCTGCTTCCATATTCACATGTGAATTTTTATTATTTGTGAACAGTACCATTCACCCAGTACTCACCCCCGGATGCGCATTCAGTGAGTTGCTGGAGAATATTCCTCGTTATAACCACATTTCATGTAATATTCCATAGCGCGAACCTGATGTACCTTCACTCCTTTATATTGTTCTGACAAGCAATTAACACGACGTTGATAACGTAGCTTTTAAAATCCACCCTGGACTGAGTGATCACGTCATCATCCAGTGTGAGTATCTGTCTGAATTTGTAAAAACAAATGATACCTGTAAAACAATCACACTGATGGACATTATGGTGTTGAGTGATGCTATTCAAAACGCGACTGAGTGCCAAGCAACGTAAAGGAGTTTTAGGCATGCTAATATCATATCTCTAGAAATCAATCCAAGTGAGCTCTACATTTCTCCTCGAAAACTCAAAAACATTAAATTTGAACTAAAAAGCTGAACACTTAAGTGATTTAAGGTACAAAACATTGCTTGGTGACACCATCGTCAAAACCAATCATCTAAGACCCGGAAAACATTCCATTGATCGCAAAGAACAGATATCACGCATGATAGAGTTCAACCCCTAAATCCTCTATCGTGTGGTTAACGATGAAGCTAAGGTGAAACCAGGTTCAAACGGTATAAACCCACACATATTGAAGCAACCTGTAAATTTGCTATACAAACCACTCGCATGTTTATTCAATGAATCGCTTGCAAATTGCGTGATTTTAACGATTAGAAACGTTTAATATTTTTTTCCTTATTTAAAAAGAAGAAATCGATCCGATGAATCTCATTCCAGATCCGTTACTGTTACCTGTGATTTTCAAATTAATTGAGCGCCTGGTTGTTGACGATTGAATTAGTTATTTCAAAAGTAATCTGTTTCTTTTGAGAAAACGGCATGCGTTTAGACGTTATTATTCCTGTCTATCTAATTTACTGATAACGCTGGATGATTGAACACAAGCGGCAGATAAAGGGCATGCAATTCACTCTTACTACCTAGATATCTTCAAAGCATTTGATCGTGTTAACCACAGCTTACTACTGCAGAAGCTTGAAATATGGAATTGTGTCCGTAGCCCAGAACACTGTTTGCTATAACGAAAAGTTTTCGATTCTATTCACAATGTGTCGTTGAAGAACAAACAGCTATTTAACTGCCTCAAACACAGGCTCATGAATGTGGGTAATCAATTTGATTTCCCATGCCATACAAACCTAAACTGAAGAAAGTAGTATTATTCTCTCCGTGTCTGTTTTACTTCGAATATTCAACCTTCTACCGCTGATCATTCTACTTGATTGCATGACTTAAAACTAAATAACACGATTTTTAAAAGAAAAAATCATTTCCTGATTAATTGGCTAAATGACTGCCTGATAAAGCGCAGCATATATATGCTGTTTAATTTAATAGTTCGGCTTGTTTCATACACCTGTATTTTAACATCTTGCAATTCTATGTTTATTGCTGGGTTCTTTTTTAGACCATTTGAATTATTGAATTACCTTGAACGTCACTACTTATCCCATCGCATTTCTGTTGCATCTAATGATGAGTTATTTCTCGCTGGTGTTTATTGGCACATCTTCAAGTGAAGACATCTATGTTTCAGAAAGCGCTATAACCCTCGGGTGAAACTCAGCCACAATATAAATGTGTTCAACAACCTTATTACTAATGCTGCATGCATCAGGGTACAATACAGCGTGCTGGTTATCCGTGCTTCTGAAACTAATATGTATTACCCTCGGTCAAAGCAGCCAAAGGGGCTGTACAATTTTTGGCTTGCTACTCAATGCAGGAGCATCAGGTTTTGGCAGCAATAAAGAAATGGATCGTTGTCTGACAATTGACACCGCATCTATCGTAGTGGGGTATCTACTGAACACCTGCTTGGCGTACATCTTTATTGGAGCCGAGCAAATCAACATCGTCTGGACCGGACAACATGAATCGTAACGATGTGCGGTCAGGTATGATCGTCGGTTTATGAGTAGCGTTTTTGGTTACGTCTAACTAACAAAAAGCACATGTTTCTGAAGGTAATATTTTTCTATTCGAAGCAGAAAAGTATAACCTAAACTCTTATAAGTTTTACTCATAACATCCAAGAAGATTTTGGCGGGTAACGAGGAGGTCAAAGTGTTTATGTTTATGTTCCAGTGGATACATAAACAACTTGAAAAGATGATCCACATAAGTGATCACATGAAGATATTACACCGTTTGAATTGGTATGCGCTAAGGTAAGTGAAGGCTAGGCACGTGACAAAAATTCGAACGACGAAATGTAGTTATTCATTGGTCATGTGGTTATTCATTCTACATGTCCTATAGTTCGCGCACGGTTTGTTTTGCAAATGTAATGCGCATGGCTCCACAAGATTCCACAAGATTCAGTATTGACTGCATTTTGTTGCCCCATGTTAGTCGCAACACATTCTTTTCAATGACACAGTCAAATTCATTCATTCATTCAGTCCTCTCCGTGCCGGGTGGCACATGAGGCGAAGACAACTTCACGCCCGTGGTTTCGGTCTGTCGCTGCTTCCGTTGCCGTCTGCACCGTGGATCCTTGTGCATGTAGTTTGCGTTCCAAAGTTCTGCGCCAAGTTTACTTGGGCCGTCCCTTTTTTCGTTTACCTTGCGGATGCCAGTGCATGGCTACCTTCGTATGCGAACTGGGATCCATCCTGCAGACATGACCGAACCACGGATCTGTTGTCATCGTTTCCGTAGCAATGTAGGTTTTACGGGATAGGGTTGCTAGCCCTAAGCCCAACCCTCCTCCTTTCTCGGACGGGCTTGGGACCGTCCTTGGCGGAGTTACACAGTCAAATAATCTGCATTAATCATTATTCTGATTAACGGTTTTCAGTAGGGGTGAGTTGCCTTTTTAAATCAACTGGCAAGCATTTTTCAAGTGTATGCTTGAACAGCTCTTTCGTGTTTGCCTCAAAACCAGCTTTCGAAAGGGCATTTTATATGTTTAGTATCCAGATGGACAATGTGCTCTTTGTAGTAACCCACTGAGTACTACTCTTTTAAAGCGTAATTAAACGTTATTTTGTGCCGGCATTGTGAGCGTTGAAAAAACATTGATAGCTCATCGCCATACTTCCCAGCTTGATAGATCTTGTAAGCAGTAAATCTTATCTGATTTAGCGATATTTCAGGGGTAAAAAGTCGAGTTCAAATCCACGGTCTTCATAGCCTAACTGTCTTATTTTGAGAATTATCTTTTTAGCATCGTAATGAAGTTGCTTCTGCGCATTGCACTACGCAGTTGTAACTACGGCGTAGTTAGTTGGTAGGTAGCTTGAGGTCCATGCTCGGGGATAGGCCTGATATGCGCACCGTATAACACACTAGACGCCTCAAAAAAGTGCCCACAGAAAACGGTGTGCATTTTCGATCTCTTCAATCGCTGCGGAGAAGGTGATATGTTGAATTTCATAGCTTATTTTCACATAATCTGACAAACACCATTTTCTTGGTATCACACTCAGGTAAGGATCTAAAAAACGCGCAAGCTCAATTAACTTATTAACATTGTTTATCAGACTATTTGCGTCATATTATAACACATTTAGTATTTTCAATGTTTCACGAAATCGGTGTAAATGGAACTGTCTTCCACCGTATAAATTGTCTCATTTTCATCAATCTGAAACCCAAAATATGAAAATCGGAGTACCCAGACTGCAACCGTTGCAGTAGTGTCTTTGTGGCTATCATTTTAATTTTTCATCTGAGAATACATCGAGAGAGATACGAGTTTTCCCACTAAATCTCGATCGTTTGCTGAAAATACTCGCTGCATTATTGTCAGTCTTTAAGTCGATTTTTGGTGGTCTCGGAGATGCAGTTCGATTATTCGGTCTTCGTCCCAAGCAGAGAACACTGTTGCATGTGCTTTGCAATGGTCGGATAACTGCGACATTATTGTTTGTAATGAAGTCCAATCTTGCGAACGATTTTTCAACCAAAACAAACGTGTTAAATATAATCTGGGCATCGAAGATTTTCTTGGTAGTGATAACCTAGCATTTTGGTAAATAATTCTTATGTCATGTATCATGTTATGTTCATGAGTATCTTGATGTTGACATTTGTTGATGCGACTGCTGCCCATGAGTTAATAATAGGTCGACGTGGCATCTGACACACTTCAACAGGTGATTCACATGGAATTAATGGCTGTTTGGGCTGCTTCATTACGGTAGGTGTTCCCAATTGCTTTCCCATATTCCTCTATTTTCTATACACTACATTCCGGAACAGATATATTTGTGATAATATCTAAACAAGGAAAAATCATCGTATCACCATATTTTCAACACAATGCGTCCTAAAACATCTGTCGCTCACTGTATAAATATTCGTAAATATCCTCGAACAAGAAATTGCAACTTAAGGTTAGATAGTAACACATCTTTAATATTGAATAAGTAGTGAAAATTAGAATCTGAATTTTTAACTCTACGTAACGAAATAACAACGTTGCAAACTTTTTTGATTCCCTTAAACCGTTATTATCTTTTATAATTACTAATTCAATTAATAATAATTATATCCTGATACAAGCCAATAAATTTGTAGAAACTCTATCCACTGAAATTAGTCAGGGAGAATCCAGTTCTCAGAATATCATTTCATTCAATATGGCTAATAAATATTCTTTAAATCAATTAAAATAATGTATTTTTACTTTATATGCCATTACAGTATATTCTGCGGGTTTGTCCGCTTAAGCAAACACAGCATGAAACCGTGAACCCCAATTCTTATAAAATTCAATGAGAAATGTTTAGTGTCATATTTGTTTGAAAATGAAAATATTTTAAAATCCATTCCCGATTTTCCAATGTTACTATGGATCCTCGCCTCACGCCACTGATTTAGCGTTTCGGTCGTAAGAAACGCAAAATACCATTACACCCCTAAACCAATCATCTTCTGACGCAACTGAGAGCATGCAATGTGATTCATCTGTATTTAGTACCCCTGCCAGAAGTCAAGCTTCATCACCTTTTGCACCCAATAACATGGTGCACAGATCGCTGCTGGCCTCTGAGCATTCATTTTGCTTACCTACATTTAGACAGACGCAAGCTCTCATTTTAAACCCTAGCTCATTTATAAACACAGTAGTCTGGACACCTCTATACCAACAAATAACGCTTGTCAATTAAAATAATAGGCGCAAACACGATGTCAGCTACAGTACTTAACTTCAATACCACCCTTTGCAGTTTAGTTAGTCCCTAATTGACTACGTCTGGCTTTATAGACCCTCCCCTTACCCAGAGGTCATTGTACTCAACCATTTTACTATTCTGATCACATCACTCGAAGCCCTTCATTTTAAAAACTATACACCTCCAATTCATTCAGCAGACGCTTTTTTATGACCATGACAATTTTTTTTTTCAAAAAATAATAAATTAAATATAAAATGCCCTAAATTGTTCACCAAATCCATTGTTCGAATTTTTGTGTCCGTATCGTTACTTATAAATGCCATATCAATTACACATAAAATCCAAATACTGTAATCTTTTCTAATTTCGAACTCTGTAGACATTATTCTTATAACTAAAACGTAGACACGAGAGGACAAGCCTAACTGAACACTTATGGAAACAAAGAATGAGACCGATTCTTCCTGTGTAGTTAGTTCACAGCGGTCTTTTCAGCATTTCTTTTAAAAATTAAAGTTTTATAGACGAAGGCGTAATATAAGCTCATCAGGTGTACAAAATTAACGGGAGTCCAGAAAATAGAAAAGAAAATAATGGAGCTAAATTTTTTTTGCTATGGGAACGCATTATAATTTCGCTCTTCTTCGTTCTTATGAACCATTAAGAAGTGGCAGATATGATCTCAGTTAAATCACTTAGAGACGATAAAATTAACGACATTAAAGGTCATGATACGGTGAAATTACTGAGTAAGCTTTTCAAGTTAAGTTCATTCAACTCACTAATCAACATAGATTTCATTATCAAATATTTTAATTCATCCGAAGCTCAAACAATCATTAGTTTCCCTAAATCTTGCTGTGAAGAATTTCTTGTAAACTGTAACTCTACCTACAAAAATTCCAACTACGTTTATACAAACAGTCAACTTCCCTCGACTGAATACTTTGAGTATAAACCTGAGTGACAAGTAAATTCTGTTAGCAAGCAACTGTTAGTATTGAACCTGACATAGCAGGCATATTTTCAGCCATATGCAAAATGAGTGTCAAAACATTTAAACTTCTATTGCTGAACTTATTCAACGCATCTATTGAATCTGTTAACTTTTCAGCAGAATGGAAACACTTAATATTTAAACCCAGTTACGAGTATGGCTGCAAGCACATAGCCACTATCTACTTGACCAAAATAAACCATACAGCTTTCTTATCAAGATTATTTTAAAAAATAAAGATAGCTATAATAGAATACCTTACACCTAGTATCTTTCCTAAGGCAAAGCATTGTTTCCTTGCCAAAAGTTCCTGCATCACTTGCCAGTTAGAATACTCAGTTTGCATCACAAGCTCAATTGAAAATGTTCAAGCAGTCATTGTTGACTTTCTTCAAATATAACTGAAGCTATCGACAAAGTGACACATGAACAGTTACTATGAAAGCTGAGTTTATTTGATATGGGTGGGAATCTTCACTCTTGGCTCACCTATTTCCTTATCTTTCACCATACACATACTGCGTTGAGGTCAATGGTCACAAATTGAGCATTCTGTCGATCCCAAGGCAGTGTTTAAGGTCCATTAAGTCTTCTCCTATATACAAATAATGTATATACAGTCATTTCTCGTAGTAAAATATTCTTGTTTACAGACGACATGTAAGTAGTCATTTATTTACCATCTTTAGAAGCACTACCTTATATTGCGAGAAAGAACAAAGATTTGGCTGCATTATCCAACTAAAGTAAAATTATTTGTCTCTTATTCTCTGTAGATAAATCTACGTTCATGCCTTCAAGATGTACAACACTGGATAGATCAATACATTTTAATAGTAAGCACATTCAAATGATCCACTGCACACGTGATCTTCGGTTTCGATATTCTGCATTGCTTACATTCAACGAGCATATACATCATGTGATCTTGAAGGCGAAGCAGAGTGTAAATATGATTCAAAAGTTCTTCACTCTCCACACTGTAAGTTACAGCTTTATAAAAGTTTCACTCTTCCTTTTTTTGATTAATAAAATATAATATATTGCAGCATAAACAAAACCGATAGCATAGTTTTAAAGAAAATCATATATAGAAAAGTGGAAGCAGCTGATGCCAGATCCAATCTGGGTCTTTATAATTAGACAAAACAAAATTCAGTTTTTTAGAATAATCATTTCCGATAATATAGATATAAATTCGACTATTCGCTTCCGAAAGAAATCTAGGTATATTTTGAGAAATCAACCCAACATAGTGGAACTAACCAAGATTCCGCAGGGAAATAAGGAGACACTTTTACCTGAAAACATAAGGCTGGGCACTTCTTTACGTAATTTTAAAACACATCAAGTTACATTCGTAACAGCCGAAAAATGAGCGAAACTTTCGCATTTAGATATATCTCTAGAAGAACTATATAATCATGGCATTTAGGCTACTAATAATAAAATTAGTTTTACAACTTTGATATTAAACATTCACTTAGCCTCTTAGTATTTACCTTCAGATTACCTCGTTTACATCCACGTGAACAAAACTGACACATAGATGTTATGACAGTACCGCACAAAATCTTCTACGAAAACAAATCAGAAATACGTCTTTCATTCACAACTGAACATTTTGACTAATCAGACTCATTGCGAATTCACAGATCTCCGATGATCACATCCGTTGAAATTCAAAATTCTTCGAAACATTTATTTTTCCTTAACACATTACTTTATTCCGTACAATAACAACTCACAGAATAAATTTATGAAAAGATAATTGATTGCCGTTTACCTTCGTTATTTTTACGAAATTAATAATTCCCTGCACAACTGACCTTAAAAGTTTATTAACCATTGTACATAATTGGCTTTGTTTATACAAACAATTTGTTTATAATTGATCAGGCTTAGCATGCTTCGGGTATCCAAGAATAAATAATGTATTCATTAATTTAACAACAGTTGAACAAGTTTGTTCGGGCACTTTGAACTCGCCACCGAACGATCATTGATCCCTACTATCAGAGCGGGTTGCATTGCCATCTGTTAAGAGGGATGAACCTGATAGCCTGCGTGATGTAGTGCCCACAAGGCTTGCTTTGTCAGAAGAAGTCACACATGTTCATGGTTGTGAAAAAGCCTAAACGGTATTTTATAACTTTTTTTCGATCCATAAAACGAAGGAAAAATTGAATCCACTGGAACGACTGTTGAAAGTACAACTAAAAGAATTTCTCTTTACAAATAGTCAGTTAACTTCTGCTTAGCGTGGGTATACGCGAAGACAATGATGCGCAATCAATCTCATCACTTCTCGGTAGCAGTTGTGTGCTGCCTTCATTTATTTCAGTGAAATTATTTCAACTTGTCCCAATCAAACTCCAATTGTGCAACCTCCGTGCTCTAGGTGTAAATGGAGATGTTTTAAATTTGATTGAATACTTCCTTACTGGCCGGTATAAACAGATCGAGGTTAACGGATTTATGTCGCCGATTATACGTACAACGTCTGGGGTTCCTCTTGGATCTGTTCTACGCCCATTACTTCTTAAAATACACCAATGACCTCTGCATTGTCTACTTTTCGCCAATGATGTGATATTTTGTGGTACCCTCTGCTTATATGCTGACAGTACAGTTTTCCAAAATCAATTGGACAAATTGCTTGATTCAACGGTTAAGTAGCAGCTTCTTGTAAACCGACAGAAATGAGAAGTAATACATTTGGGACGTGCGCACTTCCAAAGGGTTGATATTGAACGTGACCCGCGGACAATTGTGATACAATCGCTTAAATCCAAGGAGGATACGAACAGAAATCTGCTGCTGCAATTCGAGCATGGTAGTCTATTAGTCAGTGGTCTTCAGCGATTACACCCGAAATGTTTCTCATTCTTTATTCCACATACGCAAAATCAGATTTTGAATATTGTTTACCACTAAATCTTTCACAAACTAAGGACAACGTGACCAGCAGGAAAAAGCGTAACGGCTGGTGACGAAAACATTACAAGGATTGAAATCAATTATTTATGTGGCGATAGTTTAACGCCTCAAATTCGTGACACTCAGTATTAGATGTTCGCGCTAACGCTTGCTGCAAATAGAATCCGTTAATATTCTAAAGGGTGTCGTGAGCGATCATATTATTCAATTACTGAATCTTGAATTTAAAACAGCTACAAAGAGTAATTCAATGAAACTTTACAAGAGTAGACACGGCTTCTTGTATGTGATCACATTTCCAGCAACTACGTTGCAACCGCTGAAATGAGCTCTCAGGTGGTATGATAAACCTCCCTAACGTGTTAGGTTTCAAGACGGAATTAGACGCTAAATAGCATACCATATTTCCAAACATTGTCTGATAAAAAACTAGAAAAGCACAACAAAAACAAAAAACATATTTGTAATGCTGACACATATTATTGCATTTTATTCAGAGTCGATGACCTCTAACCGTGCTGGTGAACAGAACACCTACCTTACTTCACAAGTATCCGAAAAACGAACGTGTGAATCGTACGAATGACACGCTACTGTGTGAAAGTATTTTTCGTTGCTCTGACAATTTTGATCACTTTTTCGATGCATCTGCACTGATTTATACCATTTAACAACTTTCGTATACCACTCGACGGTATCTATCGGATGCCATACTTTTCGATAGTGTAAGTCAACTTACAGCAAAGTTAACAGTTTGACAGGAAAAGAACATTTTATTCACGCGCATAAGAGTTTTTCTAGCACCAGCTATCTCACGGATTTTGCAATCATTGCAGAGAACACCTTGAGGTACAAGTTTCGTTACCTTATTTCGTGTTCTATCGTCTGTGGTTCACGAGTTATCGTGGATTATTTGTATAATGCCGAAATCTCGCCAACGAACACAATCAAATCTCTCAATGGACAAAAAACTTAGTATGGATCAGCCGGCAGGCCCTATGCAACCCACAAACATGTGCGAACGTGTAACGAGATCCACTGCCCTGACCACGAAAAATATCGATCCAGCTGTGACTGTGAGAAGTATTCATGCGACGGCGACACTGAATCGTTGTGACCTCAGCATCACGTGTTTAGATCCGGTAAGCGTTGATACTGTTTTAGTTAACATCCTTTATGCGGGTTTCACTTACACGTGTCATGTGATGAGACTATAACTGATGAGTGTTTGAGGTTTGTGAACGACATCTTTGTGTTACTTCTGCCATGCTGTTGAAATTCTAATATAAATGGCCATCGCAAGAGTATACATTCATCTGTGGGAAAAGTTTTAATACAATGAAAATAGATTGTAAAGACTGAAAGAGGAGCTTGCACTAGTGGAGAATGCTGTAAAGCCATTACTCAAGCCTAAAACGTGTAAACTGAACAAACGAATGCGCTCAACTTTACCACCACCACACCATTCTCTGAAAAAGGTTGAATTGTTGCAGCAAGGCACTTAGGAGAGGGTTAAAAACGTATTAAAGCCTAAACCGTTCACATCGAATGCCCTATTAACAAGAGTTGCCTTGAAAGGAATTTCTTTTAGTGTTATCTGCACCAACGTGCCAGAGTCGACTCAGACGTTATTGTCGAATAGAAACCAGAACGACTTGGCTAAATGGTTAAAACTGTGCACTCGGATGAGTCTAAAAGCGATCCAACTGGCTTCGTTGATTCGGTGTAGTCGTCCTCCCAAAGCGCTACACCAAGATAAGACGTAGTTGCTCAAGGTAGTAGTGCAAAATAAGAAGGATTCAGAAGATATACGTCTATCGACATATCTGCTACGGGAAGGCATGGAAAATGCATCTCATTTATTTGCTGATGTAC
>JACCGJ010010144.1:0-67576 GCA_013407085.1 Atriophallophorus winterbourni
AACAAAATCGGCAGACCAAATAATAATAATATTAATAATCTAAACTTGATAAAACCAGATTTAAAATGAAATTTTAGTCATTTTTTTTCAAATATGGTTTTCTCCATGGATATTTACAATTGTAATATTAATATCAAAGCAGCATAACGACTCGCCGATAAAAGCTTCCACTTTTGTTGTTCCTAAATAATCTGAGTGTTAATATCAAATAGTTTAGTAAGCTGTGTAAATAACCAAGATAAAAATTATTAAGGATTTGCGAGTTAATTTATTCTCCGAGACTAATGATTATGTAACATGAGACATGTTTGCATGAAAATTTAAATTTTTCGATCAAATTAAAAATAATAAGACCTGAATTATGTATCACAATTTTTATAAGATTGTTCCTTAAACAAAATGTTTTTCTATTGAACCATTTTAATCCATGCTAATACTGACACGAAAAACTTTACTAACATATTGTTAAATTGCTTGTGAGTAGCATTTAGCAAGCATGTGTGAATACGTAAGTTGAAAGTTTAATTTTAAGGGCATATTTGTATAAACTTGATTGGTAACGCCCATGGATGTGCAGAGATAATTTCATGTTTCACTTGATTTTTTGTATGCTGTGAAAACAGTGTGTGATGAATTGAGCGCTGCATTAAAAAAACTAAATCTATTTACTAGTAGAATTTGCAATATATAAGTCAATAGCTACTTTACCACTCTTCCACATCTTCACTCGCATGCAAATCTTGATCCTACTGTCCCAAACTGATGAGCGTAAACGGCCCCAAAACGGTATTTTGTTGCGTGTGATAAAATGCATGCAAATGAGCATGTAAGTTGAGCAACATACATCTGACATACAAATCCTAACAGTTAAGTTTCAACACAGATAAGGTTGGATCAGTGGTGATGAGTTGTCTATCGTTTTACAATTTTCTCTGTCCTGATATCCAACTTGGTGTGACGACATTTCTGTGTCACAAGTGAAACGTTACCGCACACTTTCTCTCATCGAATGCACTCAAATTACTTTCAAGAAGTACTATTAATTTGTGCAAAAAAATAAAGAAAAGTATGAAAAATGGGCTTTTTATTATAGGTATTACATAGGTTTCATATATTCAAAAATGTTTAAAAATAATCAAAACATATTACTAACACACAATTAAACATTTCTGATACACACAAACACCAGTATTATTAAAAAAACTCATCAAATGCAGAAGTAGTAAAATCAGTTGCACATGAGTTTAAAAAATTAAATTTTAGAATTTTGCCTCAATAAAACAAAATTGACATTCTGATCATGTCGGTTCTGTTCCCACGTTGTACGCTTCAAATGTACACGCACACTACTTTCTGTTCAAATGACACACACAGCACTTTTTAATGCAAAATTATCATATGTGAACATCTGGAACCCTATTACCTGTTATGAGGTTCTGAGCAATCTGTAATAAACCGAGACTAGAGCAGGACCTCTTTTTCAGTCTGAATAGGATGCTTTGCTTTATAACTATGAAGTGTGCGATCTCCTTTGTTATTCTCTTCATGTGCATTCAATACAGAGCAGTCTTTTTACTTCATTTTTGTGATCTATGTGGGTTGTTTATAATGCGCTTTTTCGAGTCAGCGTGAATCATTTATCCAGATTTTTAACAAACTGATTGTAAATAGCTTCGGATATAAAAATGAACCATCATTTATTATGATTTCATATTTTCGTACGATGTTTTGGGAGAGAAAGCTGTTTTAACATGCAAGGCCTAATGAATATTGAAGGGATTAGTTATGATTACGAAAAATTAAATCCGATGATGTATAAATTGCAATCATTATAAGGGCGTCGCAAATAAGACCAGACAAATTGCCATTTCTTTGAAAATTATTTAATTTCACTCCAATGAACCATGCAATTTAGTGATGTTTCAGGTTTATCTTGGTGTATTATAATTAACACGTCTGGTTTCTGAATAATTGTTTCTTGCTTAAACGAGTAATTCATTAATAAATCAAAAAGTCGTATTTTCACACATTCACATTACGCAACCCAGAGGGAATTAAAATTCATTTCTTCAAACTATGTGAATGGCATCAACAACAAAAATTCAACTACATTAATTTGATTATCCTTCGAGATAGCGAGATCAATTCTAACTGATGGAATTTCCATAGTAAATTTTGTTTAATCCTAAACTGTTATTACTGTTAATACAGCATGTTAAAAGTAATAATGCTCGTGTTAAATGTTGAGATATAGAAAATCAATGTCTGGGCTATTTTCCGTTTTTGATCACGAACGAACGAGCTAATTTTGTTAAATTATAAAAATTATGCGGAAAATTATTACGCTATTTGGCATTTTGAGCTGGATTTTTAAAGCGTTTGTGAAGGAAGCTTTTAACAAAAGAACTGACGTAATATTTATCAATACACAAAATGTATATACCTTAGTCTGGGGCAGATCAATTAGTCATTGCCATCAAACAAATTTTAATTGTAAGATTCAAGCACAACCGGATGATATTTTTCCGTTATATCACAAATTATAAACAGTACAATGAAAATTTTCGGAACAAATGCCGTTGGTCTCATCGCTAAATAGCATAAAGAATGGCTTGTAAGGGCACATCTCGTAGAAAATGCGGTGAAACGTTCGGGGATGCAAGGCTTAACAACACGGTATTCTAATGACAGAGTGAGAACGCGGTCTATCTCACATGCACACGGCTTATTATGCATGACCAGATTAGAGCAGTCATTTTGCCAACAATCGCTGAAGATGTTGCCTAGTCTGACAACGAAACGTCTGATGCCATCTCAACAAGTTCGGATAACAAATTCATGTAAGCTACAGATTTGAATTAGTTAAAATTAATAAAATAGAGTAATGCGCAATATACGAAGTTAGTAAGCATTATCCAGCTCCGGTCCCTGTTGCCATAGACATCTGACAGCCTTGTTCTTGCAAATTATTATTATACTGTGACAATCAAACAAACAATTTAGATAAGAATTAATCTTCGAGTGAGTCAGTCAAGCCCAAACATGTTGACTTTATATTGATTCGATCGTTGCGTACTTCAACCTGATCCGTATATCGTACAGTCACATATATTTAATATGGGCGAGTCCCTGTTGTCAAGTAACCATTTCATCTAAGCAGCGTGAAAAGAAATCATTCATGCATGAAAACTGTCATTTCAAATGAATATTTGAATTAGCGTTTGTCGCCTGTTAGAATTAGGGTTTAGATTATTTGGGACGCAAATACAATTCTCATAATACGCGTCACAATACACGTTATAATGTGTTAAAACAAATTTCTCATGAATTATATTGAATATATATTTACATTTCGAGTGCTGTGCGGTCGCATAAATCTGTGCTTCCATACTTTTGGATCTATTTCCTCACTTGCTCTTTTGAACTAAACGGTTCAGATATCATTGAACTCGTCTCAATTCACTTGTTTGGATTATACCATTTTGAAGTTCGCAGAAGTTGAATCCTTGAAAATCCAAATTTTCGAATTATAACTCAAATTACCCACGTGTGCATCAGAATCACTACTTTGGAATATTGTTTCTGTTCAAATACCGTCGAAAAGAGCAAATCACTCCGAATAGACCGATTTTCTTTTGAAATCTGTGAGATCGAAAATCGTGAAATCGCAACAGTTTTATCCTACCTCGTTCTCTTCTCATCGTTTCGATCACTTAACTCCGATCCAACGCATTCACTCCACCGCTAGTTATCGATCGATCAATAACTGCACTGATTCACCCCTCACCGGATTGAACAATGACACGCAGGTTGACCCCGAAAACCCAAACAAAGAAGGCTGCACGGATAGACAATAACGAATACTCGCTTTGGGATTTAAGGCGAAGCGAAGTTGCGAAGCGAAGCGACGAGTTTCGTATATGCACTTAGATGCTTTTGTGCATGTTACTTTGATATTTTCATAATTTTATTGCTTACGCTATAAACTTTGTAGTGTTCGAAAGATATATGAATGAAACGTGACTCCATAGCGAAGTTTACATCTGAGTTCATGTGAATAATCTGTTTTCGAAGCAAATCTAATAAATTAGCGTTTTTACGCAATGATAGGTGCTTGAATCAATTTTATTCGCAAACGATTTACCAACACCATCGGACAACAAGATGGTTTTATTGGCTGAATATATGACAATATTGAGGAGAATTGAAAACGTCAATAATGGATGTTTGCTACAAAATGTTTTGAATCCATTTAAACACTTGTAATCAGTAAAAGGTCTTGCATCAAATATTTTAAAATCAAATATTTCGCCATCTGTTAATTTATTTCTTTATAAAATTCCAGACAAGCATTGTTAAAGTAGTGTTGGCAGACCACGACATGCCTGTTTTCGCTACCTTCAATAGTGGATTATCTTGTGTGTTAAAGACGAAGCAATGGATTGCAGAGCAGAGTACAGCGGGAAAAGGTTTTTCATGAGACAGTCGGTGTATCCATGAGTTTTTCGTAGACAACAGAGTTTATCTTTCCTCCTAGTTTCACTGCATAACGGAAGATTTTGAAGCATTTACACGAGGTTTTCAACCGCCTGGAACATGTCTTGCTGCCGTTATTAATAATCTCTGTTTGAAAATCTTACATGTATCATCTCATATATTTCACACTTGATCAGTCAGAAACGGAAAGTTACCAATAAACTGCTATCACCGAATGAATTCCAAATTAATCCCATGAAAAAGTCTAATTTGATTTCAACATTAAGTGAGCACATTGTTGAACAATATTCTTTAAAACCCATATATTAATTAAACAATACATTTGATGAAAAGATGAAATTATTTTCATCTTTATAACAGTGCGTCTTAGTCACCATTTCAGCGTGATACATAACAGGTTTATCGATTAAAACGCAGAAAGTTACAAACAACTTATCACAACTGTCGGTATCGATCGCGACATCGGATGGTAGACTTGGATTATCGTGTGAAATTCAACTTCATCTTAAAAGTTGCTGTAGCTTTGAAATGAGAATAATGTTCAGATGATTTGGCGAACTTTGTGCACTCGGTTAAAGTTAGTTCGCGAAATGTGTGCAGTTGTTCGTGGTTCTGAGTCATCTGTAAAGCAAGCGTGTGAACGGTTCACAAAGTGTGTTCATCAGCTCTTGTTGCTTGTATACAGAATTTTGATATTGAAAAAGCGCTTACTGAGAAGAAAGTTATATGTAACATGTTAGGTCAACTGTCATTCAATATTCACCCTCAATTTCATTTCAAGTGAATGTTTGCGGATTCGGGTTAACCATGTCATTCAACTGAACAAATAATTTTCATCATGCTAATAAAAACAGGCTTAAAATAAAAAAATTCAAATTTGCATGCATTTCCATCACGAATTTCAGCTTTCAAATCAGTCTTATATTTATTCAAGATTGATCCGGAAATTAAAAATAAATTTTAGTTGTCATTAGCTCATCACGTCTTCTTTTTCCTTCAGCAGACCAAGCAGACAAACCAACTGAAAAAGATAGTTTGTAGAAATGCACACACATAATAAAATGAAAGCACCGTCAGTTATATAAATGCAATTGAATAAATGTAATGGAACTCGCATTTTGTTATCCTAAGAAAGTGTCATACATAATTCCGTAAACTGTTTAACTATATTTGCTGGATGTAACTTCACAGCGTACAAGATTGAATGTTATTAGGTAATATGAATTATCCGATCCATCCATAAATATAGAACATATCTCAGGGAACTGTACTCAGTCAATGGACTGATGTAAAGGTTCGACACCATTCGATCACGTGTCTGTGCATAATTTTCGGATTTCATTGTTGTTTTGGTTGTCCTAGCAGGTCCGCGATGAACGGAGAAAGGAATCCCAAGCAACTGTTTATTTTATATTGTTCACATTCTAGCAGTATGAAGCAGACCCATGCAGGAGTTACTGCAATCAAAGCGATGTTCAGACGTGAATTGATTTGCGAAGATTGCATATTCATTCGCAGTTTCTCACAATCATGTGCAGAAATAAGTTGCGTCCAAATTTTCATATAATCCGCGAACTGGACCATTTTGGATTATATGAGGGGTGGAAAATCGCTTATGTATATTATAAAGAGGAGCGGGAGTGGCACGGATCCTTTTGGGACTCAGTGGAGGTTTTGAATTTTAGGATAGCAATTCGTTTACTTTAACTCGGACGTGACGACTTGACAGGTGGTCGCATAACCATGAGAGGAGAGGTTCACATATTCAAAAACGTCTCAGTTTTTAAAGAATCTGCTAAGAGCTTTAGAAATGTTTAATTCACAGACGTGAATGCAAGAACTTCTATCTAACTCCTTCGTCCATTAGCCTAACTCTGTGATAAGATGCGTTAGACAATAGTGATGAGATCAAAATACATGCTGAACTGGCAAAACAAATTACGCAAACAAATTGTGCAACGATTATTTCCTAGACTATATGTTTCATAACCTTACCAATAACATGTAATAGATTGACGGGACGATAATTTTGAGTGGCAGATGGGCAACCGCCTTTTAAGATGAGTGTTATCACGCCACTCCATAAGCCAAAGTATAAAGGGGGTGGATCGAAATACCTGAAGATTACGTAATTGACCATCACATGGCCGAAGTATATGTTCTGAATGGAAAAATGAAACCATATAATACCCAAGGATCGCGCTGTATCCAACTTGGGATAAAGTAGCATAGACCACGACGTCGCAATCTTTCGGTGTACGGGAAATTGCGAAGACCCATTGTTAACTTTGTTGCTCTGTGATAGTTTGTATCTCTGAGACCAATATCTTTTCACAGCCAAGAATCCCGGACCTCTTCATTCACTTTAGTCACTTCGCAAACAAAAGAAATATCACACAAACAACAAAATTAAGAAGATTAATTTATTATTATTATTATTATTATTATTATTATTAATATTTATTAATTTCACTTTAAAAAAGCTGCCTCCTTTCCAAAACGTAAGCTGTTCTAGATGGGTCGCGCTATGTTACAACACTGCGCGAGACTCAAATTTTGATAACGGATGAATTAAAATTTACGCAGCCATGCAGCCGGGGGTATCATAATTCACCACGTTCGCATATTTAATTTTATGAATAATACTTTACTTCTATGAGTTTACTTCTATGATCCGATCAACTGTATACCTTGTAAGTAATAATGACATCAGGTCATAGCGCTGTAGAAAATATTTTCCATAATCCATCAACCAGATGTAGCGATCATGTTTCTATAGATTTCGAAAACGTTTGTAACGTTAAGCGCGAAACAAAATGGGTCAGAAGAGTGAACTACCGCGCCCCGTGTGCCGCTTCACAATGTACTTGGTTCGCAAAACTGGATTAATGTGACCCAGTTAAACGTTAGCTATCCCTCTATCTGCACGTTAGATATATGCTAGGCGAACACTCAATATTCAGTCAAAAGGAAGTTTCTCGGAATAATGAAATTAAACAACGAAGCAGGACCTAAACGTAAATGGAAATAATGGCAAGATAATTAGATTTGCATGAGGTATCAAACACGGCAGATCTATGGGCATAATTTATGCGACTGCGAAACGCAGTTATCAGCTGAATTCGAGATGATGAACAACATTTCCAAACGTATTTACCTTCACAAATGCACCACAACCGGGAGATGTTATATAGACTCATTGATGATAGAGCCAATATTAAAACAGGTATGTCTTCCATGAAAACTATGTTTGGTTTCACTGAATTCGTTAAACAGTACGCTGATCATTAGCAGAGCTCACTGTTTGCGTTTACACGCACACATTTACTTGCCCATTCTGGAATCCACCATTCAGATTCATGGCCGAATTTGATTGAAGTAATGATTTCACCGCGGTAACAGTGCAGAATTTACGAAAATTAAATGTAAATGAATCTCCTGAACCACACATTATAACTCCAAAGCTGCTCAAAACCTGTCATGTTTATTCTGATCTCAAAAATTGCACGCATGGTAAATTGCAATTCTTGGCATCAAAATGTTTTTATATGAATGCAAATTTCTGAAATAGTGCGACATCTTGACTCTAACGGACATATGTCGGTTGCCAAAACACAGCTTTCGCAAAATTGGATCTTACTAGCAAATTTTCAAAAACGTTTGAGATTGGACGAATGCCCTATATACACTCGGATGTTCTTATGTTTGTTACCATTAGATTTTTGCAGCCATTTACAGAGTCCATTATAATTTACTTTTGGTTAGGCTATAAAGACGTTTCGTTGGTAAAACAATATATGAATGGACACGTGACCTCCATAGCAAATTTTACATCTGAGTTCATAAAAATGATCTGTTTTCGAAGCAAATCGAATACATTAGCGTTTATACGCAATTATGGGTGCTTGAATCAATTTTATTCGTAAACGATTTACCAACATCAACCGACAAACAATATGGTTTTGTTGGCTGAATACATGACAATATTGAGGCGAATTGGCAACGTCAATTATAGATGTTTGCTACTAAATATTTGGAATCCATTTCAAGACTGGTAATCAGAAAATAATCTGACTCCTAAAATACGAAATTCTAATATTTCGATAACGGTTTATATATTTCGTTATAAAATTTCAGATAATAGGCGTTAGCAGACCACGATAGGCCTATTTTCGCTAACATTAATCGCCAAAAGCTGGTGTATATTGTGGGTAAAAGGACGAAACAATGGACATGCAGAACAGAGTAAAACGAGTGGAGGTGTATCGTAAGACAGTCGCTGTATCCATCAGATGATTTAGACTACAGATTTTATATTTCAATCTACTTTCACTGCTTAACCGAAGATTTTGAAGTATTTTCACGAGGTTTTAAAACGCATGGCAAATGTCTTTCTGTCTTTTTTCATATTCTCTGTTATGACATCTGTCATGTATCATCTCATATCTTTCACACTTGGTCAGTCAGAAATGGAAAATTACCAATAAACTGCTATAACCGAATATGTTTCTATTTATTAAAAACTAATTTAATTGCAACATTAAGCGAGCAGCTTGTTGATCGATATTCTTTAAATCCCATATAGTAAAAACGCAAGAGATTTGATGAATAGATGAAATTATCTTGATTATTAGAGCTGTGCGTCTTATTTGCTATATCAGCGTGATACTTAACAGGTTTATCGATTAAAACGCAGGAAGTTACAAACAACTTATATCAACTGTTTGTATCGATCGCGACATCGGATGGTAGACTTGCATTATCGTGTGAAATTCAACTTCATCTTAAAAGTTGCGGTAGTTTTGAAACGAAAATGTTGTTCAGATGATTTGGCGAACTTTGTGCACTCGGTTAAATTTAGTTCGCGAAATGTGTGCAGTTGTTCGTGGTTCTGAGTCATCTGTAAAGCAAGCGTGTGAACGGTTCACAAAGTGTGTTCATCAGCTCTTGTTGCTTGTATACAGAATTTTGATATTGAAAAGCGCTTGCTGAGAAGAAAGTTATATGTAACTTACAAATGAAATAAAATCGACATGTTATTTGATAGTGTTCATTGTTCAGCAATATGATGCATACCGAAGCAGGAATTACTGGTATCAGATCAATATGCAATTATGAATTTATTCGCGACGTTTGCATACTATTTCAGTGAGCGTTATTTGGTAAGAATAATCAGAAAGTGCCTTTCACCTTCTTCAATATTATTTTATTCTCAAAGCCGATTATTGGGCATTCAAGTATAACATCACTAATAACACCGAGTTATGTTTCAAGGATGTCATATCTCCCAGTTCTGAAATTAATCCTACGCCTCATCTGTCTCATACAGCCGCTGACAACAAATTAAGTATCAGTGATGCACGTCTGTCCCATGAATTATTTTTGGATATTAACTGAAGCAAAGTTTGCCGAAAATGGTAAATGCACAGTACAGAATATGAGGTAATATACAAGAACTTATGAAGTAAGAAAAGCAAAACAGGAAGGCCTACGAGCTTTTTAGTAAGGCTATTGCTCGACTAGCCTGTAGCCTAGCACCAAATGACTTCAGTTATTATGGTGCAGTGAGGACACTCTCTGCTATCCTCATTGGATGCATTAATACTAGTATTCAACAATATGTAGACTACGTTTTTACACAACACGAATAAGTCTTTAACATCAAAGACATCGAAAAATCAGCTGTTATAAGCAACGAGCTAATAAGCAGAATGTTGACTGGCCGCTTGGTAAGAAACGCGGTTATCAGTCACCTGAATGATACGCGAAAAAAATTACAATTTTGTATTGATTTCTGTTTTACGTGCAATACACCAAAATAAAAGTAACAGAATCTAGAAGCCATGGGAGCGAATAAATTAGACTGTAAATCTCTAATTCAGTATTGGTATCAAAAAGAAAGGTCAAAGTTTATTCACAGAACATTCCGCAAATCAAGTGTATTTCAATTGTCTAAGAAAGAAAGGGATAGGTAGAATAAATTGAATTGGATAATACCTTCATACCTATTTACACATTTCAGTCTCAGTCATTTTCTCAAATCCACGACTCAAATTCACTTAGAAACATCTTTGTTCAATGGATTAGTATTAGCCTAGATCAAGTTCTTGTCGGTCGAACAACTATACTTCTAACATGGTCGTGTCACTGCGACACTGACCATTCACTGGGTTGTACAAAAATGAAACTTCACCTTACCAGATTTTACTACATCAAGTTGGCTGGTAAATCAACGATCGAATCAGTCGTATGTGCTTTCGTAAGCATTTAGTGCCGCGCTCAGTCAAACAGCTTCATCACATCAAGGCTGGTAAAACTGGAAATCGCCTAAAATATGCATGCACTGAAAAGTACTTTCGAATTATGGTTGAAAGTTGACTCAAAGGATAAAATGTTTGTAGTTAAAGTATTTTCTGATTACTGCTGTTCTTGACAAGGAACAGTCAGTATTTGAAGATCAACAGAATGAGAACAAGTTGGAATTTGTTGTTAGAATAGCTCAGAAAAAAGCTCATTCCACACAAGTTATTCATATTTGGTAAGGAAAATTTAGACAGCTCCAAAACGGACACGAAAACGTTTTTTCGACTAATCTAAGCATATGGAGTGATGTGTGGCAACTACGAACTGTCTAACAGAACTCCGGTTTGTATTGTTTGGAACACCTGTTACATTTCGCAATATTGATCTAATATACTGCCATCGGAAATTGCGTAAACACTTTGTCTCTCCACCCTGGAATAAAGTTATTCATTCCAAATTTACAGTTTCATTTCAGACGTCCTTGAAGTTTACTGAGGCTTCCAGCAAGGGTGCTCTCGTTGCTCCTTTGGTGAACCATGCTCCGATTACGTTGATAGAAGTTATTTACTCAGACACGCTATGGTCGGTAATATACTGTATTTCGTGTGAATGAAAATAATCTGGGTAAACAATCAGCTTGAACAAAACCAAATTACTTGGTCCAGGAATGTATCGACCCCAACAAAACTTTTCTTTCAAATGTTTCAGTTAAGAAAATTACATCCTTTCACAAATCACAAATAGCAGTCACTGAGTTTAATAAAACAGTTGTCAGAACATCTCCATACCTGTCTCGCTCGAACTCCTGCATTTGATGCAAAATCAAACTGAACGTATAGACAAACATGATGTTGTACATCACGTGGTAAGTAAACGATTTCTTACATATCAGCAAATTATAGTACTTTCAATTTATTGAGCATCAATCTAATCCAAAAAACAAAGGAAAAGTATTCCGTTTTTAGTTCGTGTCTCATGTGCCCTTGGGTACAACATTTTATATTGTACCAACAATATTTGTCTTCACGGATAGCTTGCCTTTGTTTCGGATGTAAGAGTTTGAGCAAGGCAAAATGAATGTTGCTCTACGAATCAGCAAATTAATCCAAGTTTTCAACTTATGGTTATCAATAATATTTAAGCCACACTGCTTGAGCGATATGGTGGTTCAACCCGACTGGTTTATTCAACGATGACAGGATTCAATTCAATTAATCAACCAATGAGTGAATCTTGCTCATGCTGCTTGCTACACAAGTCTTGGCATTCCGAAGTGATTAAAAAGTCTATAAATGAACGAATCTGATCTTTTATGTGCAATAGATGCTGCAATTTTTTGGGAAAATACAAACTAGGAATTAACGAACCTTTGGCTGCGTTTGTGCTTCCAAACGATGCAAACGGAATAGCTTCCCATCACAAGGCATGATCAAGTGAATACCGTTTGTTTTCTTCGTGGAACTATGATTCAGGATCAAAGAAACACGAAATGCCAGATCGCGTTAAACAACAGCACAACTTAGGTATAAACTTTGACATATTTCGAAAGCGAATCCGAATTTTTACGGTGTGGTAATTGTTATTGTCAATCCTTCTGTCACAAATTCAGTACGGCGTTCGAATGTCAGGTCACGGATAGGCAAACCTGATGAGCGGCAATAACCGCAAAACTTGTCGTGTGCTTCCGTCTTGTTTTTCGAACGCCATATACTATTTATTAATAAAATCTGACTGTAAACGAAAAAGCACTCCACCTCAGTACAAAGAAAACATATCCAATTTTATAACATTACATCTCCAAGCAGTCACTCTTGCGATGAATCCATGTCTAAATAAAGCTTTCAACTTTAACATTAATGACTACTTTTATCGTTCGAACCATGACCAAAATGACACACTTTACATTGAAGCAACTGTTACATTTGGACCGTACTACCAATCACTTACTGTGTGTTTCTGCATAAATAAAAAGTCTGGTTTCACAGTCCGTGCTCATATGAGATGCATACGTTTCTGGTATTAACGTTGTTGTTTTGCTGCATGTACACCGGGTTTTGTGAAGGTTGGTTCATTAATTTTTTTATTGAATTCGCTAACTACTATCGAACGTTTTGCTTATTTTCTATCGTATATATAATTCGCAAGATTATTATGTGGGACATTTGACGAAAAATATTCGCCGAATGAATGAAAAACTTGTGTTTTTTGAAAACCGTGCATTCACCAGTCAGTGCAAAGTTATTTTCTTTTGAGCGGATCTAGAAGCCATATTTTATGGAATATTTCTTTGTAATTGAGAGGTAGCGTTTTCGTGCTAGCGTTATTCGCTTATATAAAAGTATCAGTGCCTCTGTCGACTTCACGATTGTTTTAGTAAGAGCAATCATCGTTTGATTGAGTAACACAAAGCACTTTAAGGCTCACCATATAGCATATGAAAATAATTGTTGTTTGATATCTCTTACATAAGATGATGTAGGTATAGACACGATAAACATTTAGTCCGCAAAATACTTCAATCGCGTCTGTCAGTCTAATTACGTAGTGTCGTTTTCTTTTTCCAATGAGAGCCTATAGCATCTGCGTCAAATCCGTTCAATAGACGACCGTGACCATTTTTTCCTAAAGCGATATAGACGCCTGCTTTGATTGTCAACGATCAAAAGCAAGTTATACACGCAGCATAGCATCAGTGTACAGTATTTCCATAGCTGTTTTAACATAGTTAAAACAGATATGAAGGCAGTGTCTTGAAAGCTCAGATTGTTTACCAATATCCTACTGTTTCAATGCATGTGGATCCTGATCTTGATCTCAAATGCGTGGAAACATTCTGGGGGTGAAGTGATGGAAATGCATGCAATTATGAATTTGTCTTCAAGATATTGAAGAATTTTATACCACGAGCGTTTTCCGTTCATTGCACATGACGGAGCCAGAGCAGTTTTCTCATTAGCATGAGAAGCGACAACCAATTCAAGGTTCTGTGCTGCAATTGTGACTCACCAATTTTTGTGTATATTAAAATTAGTAATTATCAAAAGAAGACAACGATTGACAAACCTTTAATCGAACATTTTCGAAATTTCAGCTTCAGACCTGTGTTAAATAAGCACTGAATATATACTGTTCAAATTTCACCTAAACTAGGTGTGACTAGCACTAAATAATATTCATGAAACTCAGTTTATGCTACAGCATTGCTGATTGGAAATTGTTGAAGAAAAAGACCGTTCTTATACTTTTACTCGGTTTTTCGACAACAAAATTTTTTTATACATAAACATTTCATGAAACATTTCAATCAAAATTTATATGTAATGTAAAGATGGTTTGCAGACAATCGCTCAGTAAAAGCATCTAGTCTAACCTATTAATTGCAGACTTTTTCATGACTTTTGTATTCCCGATCCGACTGAAATATAATCAGAAATTTGAGAAATATTTTTATGGAAAAATTCTAAATTCGCAATTCAAACAATCGGGATAAATCTCAATAACGCATCGTAGTTTATTTTGGTGTTAACGAACACACTAGCACTGTTTCGGGCAGTTAAATACAGGCACAACCATTAAAAGCAGTGGCTCTACATTGCCAACAGCATCGTAGTTCATGAGTCAGTAGTGGTGGACACGTTCAGAATACTTAGGTAACTGACGGTTCGAAAACACTAGAATTAACATTTAATCAAGAATTATCATGAAATTAATCAAGGTCAACTGGAAAGCAAACCACAGTAATCTCCCAACTAATGTCAGATTTCTACACCGAAATGTTCTGATGAACCACATCTTCTACAATCAGACGGAAGGAAGCATTGCGGAAATTTCTAAATGACCAATGCCCGAATCTCGTAGGGTCGGACAAATAGACGAGATTTTCGCTTTAACATCAATCATCTATATACAAACGCGCAATAACGTGTTAATCACTGGCCGAAATGAATGTTTCTCTAATTCGCACTCGGTTTATGTCTCAGCAATAATGGAGACATGTTTTCAATCTCACGTGATCGGTGTTCCGAAAAATAGCAATAGCTATTGACCAACATGATATTATACACAGCACGACAGTTACAGACACTGATCTAGATCTGGAAAACAGTATATAGTGTAAAATTTTCATTTGCATGCTTTTCTGTCAAACACACCCCACGACCGGTTTCGTGCTGTTTGCACTCATCAGCAAACAGTGGCTTACAAGTGCTCCTTGTTTAGTATATAGAGTAATTTGAAACTTGACTCAAGAGAGTTGCCTCGTGGAAGATATACTGCTCAACATCATCATCAAACGCATTCAACGAAGAACTCTTGAAAGTTATCCATTACGTTGGAAACCAAAGCAATTCCTAATTACTGAATATGGAATTCTTCAATCTACCTGAATTATGCACCGCGTATATCAACAATAAACCGCACGGCTACAACTTTCGCGATCTGTTCGATTACAGCCCCATGTATGATTTTATCCTACATTTATCCTAGAAATAGTTTTAACCTGCGAATCCATGGCGGGTTAATGCGACCACCTCATTCTACTCTATTCACAAGTGTTCAACGCCTGTAAACGTCTATAACAAGCAAACCTAAATATAGAAAAGGATTACATGGGCTTGATGGAAAACGTAAAACTTTCGATGATAAAAATATAAATTTCAGTAATCCAGACTCCGCATTGCAATACCCTCACATATTAAATCACCAACAGGTTACATTTAAATTCTATATAGGGCCCTGACATAAGAACAAAGATCACCATTCCATAAATTGCAGTCGCACTTGAAAAAGAAGTTGAGAAAGCGAAATATTGAATGGGCTGTTCATAGTGTCGCCAGAAAAGAATGTGCTTTGAATATAAAAGCGAATAAATCAACCAATCAAGAACCTGATTCTCAAGTATAGCTAATATTACCAGCTTCAGCTGTAAGAATGCAAATAATTTTGAACTGCTTTACCAACACGACTAGACTGAAACTCGGTGTTTTTCCGATCATTACAGATAACGGACTAACTGAATCTGTCATGGAAACTGCTAACGCTCTAGCTAGTTTTATTCACGAGTTTGCGACCCCAAGAATGCATTATGACATTTCGTATTATCAGAACAAATTTTGCCGGAGATATTAGGCGATATTTATATAACTCGAAACCACCTACGAAAGTTGTATAGAAACATGCCACCGAAAGCCGACTGAATCACACTTGCAATCCTAAATTGTGAAAACTAGTCTATTTAATCACTCTGTGCGGAAGGGTGTTTTACCGGCTGAGTGGAAGAAAGAAATCATAACCGTCATCTATAAATGTGGCACTTGTTCTGACCCAGCAAATTACTGCTCCGTTATTCTCATTCTCGTGATCCCAAAAGATATTGACTGAATTGACTGCACAAGAATCGTTAGTCATTTCTTAACCCAAAATTTCGTTCTTGGCTGGCTAAACTAATGGAGTCAATAAACGACTAAACACATGCAGTACATGAATGTTGTTGCGTGCGGGCCTGTTACTTGGACATATAAAATGCGTTTGATCACGTGAACCTTCATATACTCCCCAGTTAACTGCAAGAGGCTTGTTTTAATGATTACCATTTTACCGGGTTGAGAAGCTGCCTAGTTAATTGCGGTAATAGTAAGTATCAATGGCGTATTATTTAAGGACATCAAAGCCATTAGTGGGGTTCCACAAGCTTTCATACTTAGACGGGTTCACTTTTTGGTTTGAATCAATGAACGTCCTGAATTTTTCACAGCAAAGGCGGTTCTCATCTGCGATAGTTCTGGGCTTTGAATGCGAATCAAGTCAAAGTTGGACTGTTTGCGAGATTTGAATATATTGAACATCTGGTCACAGAAGAACACGCTTCCTTTCAACTTCACAAATATGCAATTCTCTAACACGTTCGGATCAGAGTAGGGTATCTTAATGTTGATACACTGGCTCGCAGATGAGATTCTTCGGAATTACTCTTCAACTATAAAACATTTAACACAATGATTCATCTATTTCGCCTCTAGTCGAGAAATACCACACAGATTCACGCATTGGTATTTCATACATCACATTCTCGCAGAAAACGACGTCGCTTCATATTTCGGTGCGCATTTCCTTCAAACGTTTTACAATCATCGAGTGAATGGATTTTTAAAAACAAACAGTATAAATTTTTACTATGTAATTTCACTCTAAAACCCGTTTTATAATTGATTGAGCAACGGTTAATAGCAATGAAAATTTCTCTATCATGCCTAGGCTATATACGATATTTTTCTAAATAAATGATCTGTCAATTTACTAATGCCCTAAATTTTACATGTTGTACGGTTATAGGCCTTTTAAACCATAAATGCTTATATCTTTAACTTAGTTGTTGTAGGCCTCCGTCGGTCGATGTCGACCATAGATGTACATCACATCGCATGAATTTCATGTTTTGCAGATTTCTGAATGACTGAACAGTCCGATTCGGGAGGAACAATCTCTCCCGCAGGGCTTGCGACGATAGTCAGAACTCTGATATCATGCATCAGTTGCACGCTGGCGGCGTGATGTGCGTTCAGCAGCCAAGAGCTGTATTTGCTCCTCCCCGGCTTGCAGACGACGCTTTACACAATGCCTCTAAAGTGAGCAGTCCAGAGCAAGTTCTCCCCAGCTTGCGGTGTCAATGTCAAGAGCGTTCATATCTCTTTTGCAAACATCTTTGTACCGCAAGTGCGGTCTGTTCTATGGTGTACTTCCTAATTGCAACTCACAGGAGAGAGTAGATCTTTCGGAATATTACCATTTTCCATTCTATAGAAATGACCAAGCCACCGCAGGCGGCGCTGACGTAATAGGGTCAACACGCACTGTAGACCAGCTTTTGAAAGCACTTTAGCGTCAGTCACTCAGTCCATCCACGATATGTTCAAGATACCACGGATGCTTCGTAGATGGAAAGCATTTAGCTTCCGTTCGTGTCTTGCCCGGGTGATCCAGGTTTCACTGCGGTATAGTGGTGCATTTAGTGCGCACGCGCTGTATTCCATCATCTTTGTGTTCACAGTCAGCTTGCGGTTACTTCAAACACGAGAGTGCAATCAGGACAAAATGAGAGCTGCTCTGCCTATACGCTTTTTAATCTGCGTGTCTAGCGAGAGGTTATCCGCAATGGTTGAACCAAGATATGTGAAATGATGTACTGGTTCAAGCTGACGGTTTCCAACAGTGATGATTGGTGGCGATAAAGTCCCTTGACCAAGGACTTTGTTCTTGCTCATGCTGATTGTTAGACCAAAGTCTTTGCATGCCGACGAAAAACAGTCCATTAGCGACTGTGGGTTCTCTTGGGAGTGAGCAATAAAGGCTGCTTCGTCGGCAAACAACAGGTCACGGATTATCACATCCCGTACATTGGTTTGTACTCTCAACCGGTTCAGGTTGAAAAGCTTACCGACACTTCGCGTGCGTATCTAAATGCCTTCTGCTCTCGTCCTAAAAGCGTGCTTGAGAAGCAGAGCAAAGAAAATGCCGAACTGCGTGTGAGCAAGAACACACGCCTGAGTGAAACGAAATAACGTGTCTGAGCAGCCTTGGGGGGCAGACTATCAGATCAAGCACTTTGAAAAGACCCTCCCTGCTGACGTAGTCGATTGCCTTAGTTAAATCAATAAAAACAGCGTATAATGGCATAACTGTCATCAACATTTTTGTTAAAGTTGTCTTGGGGAGAAGCACATGTCAACGGTTGATCTTCCCTTGCGGAAGCCTCATTGAGATTCGGAGTAAATTCTATCAGCTTATTCTTGCAGCTGGATATGTGAGACGTTAGCAAACAATTTGCCAAAACATTCAGAAGGGAGATTCTTCTGTAATTGTTGCAGTCGCATCTGTCACCCTCATTCTTATATAGCGTGATGAACTTTGTGTCTCGCGTCTCTTGTGGGACATCCCCTATCTGCCAGCACTGAATAAGCAAATGGTGAAGAGGCTGTAATAATGCTGCTCTACCGAATTTTGATGACCTCAGGTGGAATTTCGTCGTCACCAGGGACCTTCCCATTCGATAAGTGGTCGATTTCCTTTTTCAGCTCATCAAGAGTAGGAGTTGTATCTAGATATTTAATGGTCGGCAAACGTTCGATATTTTCAAGTTCATGCGTTAGAACCGTACTATACCTAGAATAGAGAGCGGAGAAGTGCTCTACTCATCTTTCCATCTGCTGATTTTTTTTCACAATCGGGTCACCAGATGCAGACTTATTGGGAGAAGTTGTAAGTTTGTTTGGACCAATGGCTCTCTTGATCCCATCATATATACCGTGAAAATTGCCGGTATCCGCAGATTTTCGGATACTAAGGCTAATTTCTGTTCAGTAGTCATTTGCACATCGCCTTGCAGTCTGTTAGACCTTATTTATAGCTGCTCTCAAAAGTAGTAAGTTTTCATCTATTGCCATACCATTGAACCTCATGAATGCTGACCCTTTCTCATCCAATACAGCAGTCATCTCAGAAGCTTTTGCTTCGAACCAGTCGCTCGTTCAAGCTTTTCTCAGACCGAAAGTGGAAAGTGCGACTCGGCATATGCAGCTTTTTATCGATTCCCAGTTTTCTAAAGCCGATTCAAGGGGGTTGTCTTGCTGAACTCGGCTGTGAAGGCTTTCGTAAATCGCGCAGCTAGATTATGTTCGCACATGCGGGTGAAGTCAATCTTAGGCTTACCAGCCAATTCGGTGCGGTGAAATCTCGTGTCGAAGAGCTTCAGTTTTTCACAGACCAGTGGATGATCAGTGTCACAGTCTGCGCTTTGATATGATCTGGTGGGAAGTACGCTTCCCATATTAGTGCGCCTAACAAGAATAAAATCAAGCGGGTGCCAGTGCTTAGAGCGAGGAGGTTTGAAAGAAAGTGTTACTGACACAAAGTTTAAATTGTGTGCATAATTCTAAAAGGCTTTGTCCATTTTCATTGGTTTTACCTACACCGAACCTCCCGGGACAGTTTTGCCAAGATTCGTAATAAGCACCAACTCTAGCATTGAAATCACCCAATAACACTACACAGTTTCTCTGTGGCACGTTTTTCAGGACGGCTGTGAGGTTACGCTAAAAAGCGTCTTTTTTAGCAAGCGACGCAGAGAGCGTCGGTGCATAAACGTTGACCAACGTAATGGTACCAGTAATGCACCTCAGATTTAGAGTCCAAATCCGTTCGCTCCCGCTGTTGCTCGGATCCGTTGCTTTTAATATATCGTTTCGCACGGCAAACCCAACTCTATGCAGTCAAGGCTCATCGGAACCTCTTCCTTTCCAAAAGAATGTGTAATCACTTTCTGTTAGCTTACGAGTGTCTGGTAAGCGCGTCTCTTGTAAGGCAGCCACGTCGACATTCGGCCTTTTTAGCTCGTTGTTTATCACAACGGACTTTCTAACGCCTCTGATATTCGTGACATCGTCATGAAATCCTGGAAGCATGGACCGGACGTTCCAGGTTCCAAGTTTCAGAACTGACATTTGTTGTTTGATATTTCGATTTTCAGGTGCGGAAAAATACAGTCTGCTTGTCGGTTGATTCCTAATCCCCAAGCACTTAATGAGGATAGCGGACCGTGGCGAGACGGCACCTGATTGACTGGGGTCTGCCCAGCTTGAGGCGGGCGGTAGCCATCCAATAAGACCTAGAAGTTACTTCCACCGTCGAAAGCAGCCTCAGGCACTTAGATCTGTGCCAATCGAGCCATAGCTCTTAACCGGTGTATGCTGCTCCCCGTGTTATTTTCCGTAGAAGCGGAATGGAGTGTCCTTTCCATTGGTGCGTTGTGATGTACGCCAGGACAGTTCAAAATGGACAACTAGCTGCTGCCCATGCAGCAAGTGCTCCCTCTCCACGGCACCACTGTTACCAAAGGAAAAGCTAGGCTGATACGTTTGGACAACGATGCCGTCGCACGAGATGTCAGGACGAAGTTGAATAAACTTCGGACTGTCTAACGGGACTCCGGCTCCGGATTTTTCCTCGAGGTTTACTCCTGAAGACATCTCCATGAATGAATGTAGCCACAAGGTAGTGGAGGTTTGGGATAAGAGTTTTCCTCCCCCTAGGTGGGCCGCCTTCATGGACTAACGAGCTCCACCTGCCCGAAGCATGCTGGTTTTGAGGAGCCAGTCAGCCGCCTTCGCCCTCTCTTTTGTCAGTAGAAGCAGTACCGCCGGGTCAAACAAGACCACGCGTGCAGGCCAAGTGCATGGACTTGGTTGTCAGAGGCTATATGAGACGCGGGCCGTTAGAGCATTTGTGGAATTGGGAGCATATCCCCAAAACCGCCCCGGCCGTAACAACCTTGGAACCTGCGCGTTTTATTTTCCAGAATAATTAAAATAAATGAAGCTTATATATTGTACTGCTCACATCTCCAAAACTTACACACAACATGCCTGTTTGACGTCAGCAGGTGGAGAAAGTGTGATCAGGTTCAGTGAGACATGCAAGAGTGGAAAAGTGTTGAACAATGTTAAACTGGAATCCCACTGTGAAATTATATTCACATTTGAAGAACGCATAAGCTAAACATGCTTTTGTTGTCATCAAATGAGGTAAGCAATTATTAATATAGAGATTTTACCTGAATGATTCAAAACCGGTGTTTAAAAATCAATGTGTGAACACGGCCGTTTTGATATCCAAATGAACAGTGTGAAGCGTATCATCGAATGAATGTAATTATTGGTGATATTTCTATTTTGTGACTTATAGTAAGAACGATGAGTGTGAAAGTTTCAATTTGCGTTACGTTTTTTTAATTTAAACTACTTTAACAATTAACATATATTCAGCAATAAAGCCTGATGTTTTCGGAATGACATTGTCGAATATCTACATAACTACCAACGTATTAAAACCCCAATTTGTTTACATTGTCACCACTTAGCGATTGTCACCATGTACCGAGCAATAAAAAATAGATTCATGACTCTCAAACAAAATATCGGTAGTTCCTTGTTTATTCATCAGGGTTCAACAACAGCAGGTTTCTAGCACTTCTCATCACATAGAAAAACGAAGGTCAAGAAGGATGTCATTGAAAATTTTAGAAATATTTGCGAAGCTTGAAGTAGGAACATATTGTCACAAATAATGTCATTTCCAATGAGCACGTTAGTAATTCTTGAAAAATATTGATAAAGATATATTTATTCGCACATCTTTTGTCATACAACTTCGCATGCGTTTATAACGAAATCTTAATCTTTAATTGAAATTCTATGATTTCTACAGATTTAGGCGTTTTCAAATGTTAAGCTTTTAATGTAATTTTGAATTTAGTCTAGGCAACTGAAAATTATTAATTTGTCGCAACACACCATGCCTAAATTTTAGGGATCTAGTTTGAAAATCTGATACGCTAAGATGGCTTAAAAGCCATGAAGTACTGAACATTACTAATGTGTTTCCCAAAAGCCAATACTGGTCAATTATACACATTGAACTACGTTTAGCTAGACGGGTGAAAATGAATTGCTCAACTTAGTAAATCCTGTTATCTCACTGCATAATGTTTCACATCTAAGGTTTATGGTAAATGAATAAACGGAGAGTGTATTTGATTTATCTTCTTTTTTCAGAAATACGCATATTAGCTACTTTCGATTCGCAAACCGTCGAGGATGATGAAAATAGTGGACGCGTCAGTTCTTCAACAACTAAAGAGGTCGGCGAACAGGTAAACTCTACAGTTTGATTGCTAATGTGTGGCGATGTGGCGAAGCAAACCCCCGGGTTCTTAGTCGATTTGCGCTTTCATCGATTAATGCACACCGCAACCCCATGATCATTTATCGCTCGTCCGCAGTTATAATCAATTTCAATCGATCAACGTAGGTTGCATCCTGAAAACGTGAACTCGCTTCATCATCTGGCAGCAGCACTTTGTCTCTCCACAAATAGAACTGGAGAGAACTAGTGCTTCATGGGTCCTCTGATTGAAAGTAAAACAGCTTCTTTGAAAGCATTCTAAATCTACTAGGTTTAGGTTGAGAAATGTTCTTTTGGATTACATGGTCTTACCGAAACACGAAAAAGCATTATCAAAATTCATTTCCTTTCAAATACATTAAAGATTACAAAGCACGTACATTTTGTGTATTCAACTAAGAAAAACAAGTTTTTAATTTACTTATGAATGAATAATTACATAATATAACTGCTTCAACTTAGTCAATTATCCTGTCAATCGCATGCTGTTAATTCTTGTACTGATTTAATAAAAAGTGCTTACAATATTAAGTTATGATTAGAACCTGACCTCAAAGATATTTCATCAAACGTTGACTATGCTAACCTCCCGTTTGAGGTTGAGATCATATCTGTGATAATCTTTTCTTCTCTGCAGCAAAGTCTTCAGCCGATGTGTACCGGTGGTCACTTTACTCGGGTTAGTCAGGAGATTTCGTGCTGACCGATCCCGTTAGAACTCTTACCATACTAGATCTGATAGCAATCAATGGCTGACAATGGTTTTCGTCTGTTGTTGATATAATATGGGTTCTCGTTATAACCGTTTCCGTGCGATTCCTGTGAAGCCGAAATATCAGTGCCTGTGATCGCTGTAGATTGACAATTTCGCGCTTTAATTTTTCACAATATGTTAGTAGGAGATGTTTCGCGAGTAAAACGAGAGCTCTATAGTGACACTGCAAATTAATTATGATTTGAATCTAACGTGAAAACAAGGTTCTCTGCCAAGTATCTGAATCTACTGAACACAAATTTCAAAATACTGATGATAAAATATATGTTGCGAATTATTTCTTGTCTGATTTCGACGGATCAAAGCATCAAGGCACGTAGACAATAAAAATCTCAAACCACAAAAGTCTTGTTCACTTCAAATTCAAATAATTCGTTTCAGCTCGCTAAAACATGGAAATTGAAATCGGTTTCGGTTGAAAAATACCACAGAATGTACCAAAACAAAATACTCGCTGAATTGAAACTCAAAATTAATACAGAGGACAAGCCGTTATTCGATTGGATGTTGATTTTGAACCGACAAACAAAATTTCTCGCATTCCAATCTAAAGGTATTATCATAATATTAATGTGATTGAGGAATTTTAAATTTGTATCAATTATTCTGGTATTGTTTATCGGTTTGGTGCCACGTTAACTTTACTATAGGTGACTTATTGTAACGAAAGGGATATCCGGATGTGACTTAGTTATGCAACTGGATAGCTGAATCATATTCCTACTCTTACGTCCAGTAATTTGTTTATTTAGGTTTCAGTACGCTCGATGCAACATTAATCACGCACTTTCATTCCGCGTTGCATGACCAACTGGCAATCGAGTCCTGATTCATCACTGATGTTATTCTGTTCAAAGCTAGTCGTGTTCACACAGCAGAAAGCCAATTAATCAAACGCGTTTATTACGCTCTACACGAGCAGCAAAACGCCTATTGTTTATAGGCACATCAATTGACCACAAAGCTAACGTGAAACATGTTTGTCCCTGTTGTCACTTCGATCTGATTTGCCAGTCGATTCCGTATCAAACGGTAGATTCATGGACTTAACAAACGGGGATAGTTTGAGTGACTTTGACGAGTTGCTTAGTGTTTGATAGTAGCTGACGTTTATCATCTCCTCACTCTTTCGAGGGTGTTGAACCTTGAATCATTATAACTCCTCAAATTATTAGGGGCTCACGATTGTCGCGCCGACCTTTTCAGCGTTTACTGCTCTTCTGTATATCATCCGAATACTGATGAGTAGCACTAATTGCTATTTCAAGTCACACCTCTACAATAGCAAATTGTATGTTTTCTTTTGTTTCGGCAATCATTCTTTCAATAAACCGATCAATAAATCTATTATGTTAAAAGCTACCGTTTATATATTATTTCCTCATGACGTTGGTCAAAAGAAAACGTAAACATTAGTGCAGAAAAATGAATTTAGTAAACAAACCGTCATATCAGTTTAATTAAATTTTCCCTTCCCTGTATCATTAGGCATAGATTTCTGTGTAGATCCAATGCAATGCACTACCTGTCCTTACGAACAGCCTAGCTCGATCTAATACACCGTTGTGATCGCGAATAATTGGTGCGTTTAGCTGCGATAAATACACCAAAATGTTCTGAGTGTGTATTTGCAGTCGTGTCTAATTAAACATTTTCTACTGGATAACTGTTCATTTCGCCTTGTTTAACATATGCCTACTACAAGTTGTAAAAAAACCAAACTTAAACGCATACAAGCCAACACCTCAAGACATCTTGTTCTCTCCTCATTGTGTTAACAACCGTTTTGCTCATATAATTCTTAGGTTATTACAGCGGATCAAATAGTGGTTTCATTTAGATATCCGCGGTGGGATTTGCTTTCTCATAAAAGATTTCCACATTATTGTTAGTAGCAGTATTATTTTTCAATTTTCCGCAAGTTTCTGGAAAACATCTTCAATAAAGTAGGGGATTTATGTCATCGCTGGCAAATCATATCCACATTCTTATTCTTATTCTTATTTTTCAATTTTGCGTAAGTTTCTCAAGAACTTTTTTTTACTAAAGTAGAGGATATATGGCATCGCTGAAAAATTAGCTACATGCAGCATATAAACCTGAACAAAAATTGTGAGAATTGAGTGGCACAAAGATTTGCAATACACACGATTAAAATTAGCGTAGTTTCATCGCACAAGCTTGTGTAACCACCAGCATGATGTATGCATATAATCCAGCAGAACAGAACTTAACTACAGTTAACTCAGAGGTCAAAATCTTATCTAGTGTGTACGATTATTTAGATTCTTTGCGTGGTCTACTGCTGCTGTAGTCATTATGTTGGTGGAAAAGAGGTGCCATCCGATGTCCTCAATTTTATAGAAAAAGTATTTTTCAAATTTATTATATGCAAAGTCGTTGAAAAAGATTGGTGAAGGAAATAAATAAGATTTCACGCAACATTGAAATAAAATTATCCTCTTCCCTGATGAGAACAATCATCCAAAAGCCGGTTGTGGAGTGTAAGCACCACATACCAGAATAAATTGTCGTTTATGTAATGAAAGTTCGCCACACCAAGTGGCAACGTCTGATTTGGTTGCTTGTTCACAATTTTTGTATCTTATTCCCAAATTTCAGATTTGAATTTTCACAATGCCATCTAAACCATATTTAACATGTAAATATTGTATTGCAAGTCAATGTTGGAAGCAAGCCTAGAAATCGCCTCACTCGCAATTTTTAACACTTTAGCTTTAATTTTATAGGTAAATCTCTTAAATTGATAATCTCCTCAAACTGTGTGTACCGGTTGACACTCTGTTGTGATATGTCGAACCAAAGGCTTACATTCGGTCACTTACTACGTTGGGTTTTTTTGACCAATGTTGATGAATTGCATACAGAACTTTGCTGAAATCATAAACATGCTTTTGTTTCCAAACACGTTTCCACTCAAACATTACCCATGCAAATTTTCCGAAACCTGTATTCTCGCTCACTTGTGATGCTCGTCAACTGTAATACCACGATTTGCTCTCACCTAGATTCTTGTTTATTGCTGTTAAACAAGCGGAAAGAGTGGTGTTAGACAAGCCTTTCCGAAACACGCTTGAAACATAGAGCCACTGTAAATTCTTAAGCAAATGCATTAACGGAACTCAATATTTTGGCTAAGTTTGAACTCATTTGTGCTAGATTCTAGTTTCACGGTACCGAACCAAGCACTAATCAACAAATTATACTACGAGATAACAGCCAGAGATTGCCAACCAATTTAAATTGTACATTACCTGGATGGTCAATATAATTCATATAGGTGAACTTATAAGTCAAATTATAAATACTCATTGAACAAACACAGAAATAATTTCTTCTGCTAGAATCATCTATTTCGGTAACTTACGTTCAACTTTCCTGAATATTATCAATATTAACGCATCAAAAGATACAATTATTCTAGTAAAAATTCACATCATTTTAACTAGAATAATTGTATCTTTTGATATATATATATATATTCTATATATTACAAGTGTAATTTTTATGAACAAAATTATATTATCATTGAACAATATTCAAAAGTGCAGCAAATATCTTTTGCCCCGACAGCTACGCAAATTAAAACCGATTTGAGCATGATACCTGAATTAAAAACAAGTGAGTGTTTAGAAGCACAGTGTATTAAACCCAAAAGCACAGTTTTGTTAAATAATTTATAGCACATATAGCAACTGAATTCGCAAATATCCTACGTCGATGGAGTGATCGTTAGTGCATTAGAATGTTCATTGGTAATCTGGTAAAACCTTTGTTATGGCGTTGACACAAATATCATCAATAACCGTTTGAACTGACTTTGTAACAATTTAATTTCGTAAAAGTCAGAAGCATTCGACGAAAACCAACTACCTTTCTTAAACTATAATTTATTTACCATGAATTTTCTATCTTATGACACACGATAATTTCATCAAATCAACATGAAACCGAATAGCGATCATGAACGACATCGACAAAAACACGTGTTCCTCGTTCTGTGTATTGACAACCTTGTCAAGTAAACCCAATGTAAGATTCAAAATTTAATGAAGTGTGTTTACAAAAAGCACATGGCTTCACAATTACGTTAGCATAGTAAACTTCGTTCACGAAAAAGGAATAACAAATCATCATCTAATGACACGTAGAATACTTACCATTCGTTTATACACTGGTGTCTTCAAATCATTATGAAACAAATGCGTGTCTAAATTGAACGTTACGATGCTAGGAGGTTTAACGATAGTTTCGAAGAAAACATTTCAGGGTTAACAGAGACGTGCAGAATGAAAATATCGGTGACAGCTAATACGGGAATTAAGAATTTGTAGTATCGCTGAGTGGCTGTGCGTATGGTGAAATAAATGTTTTGTAGGATGATGTTTATTATATATTTTGGATGTCATTATCACATCACACTGAAGGCATCTTTGAATGGTGGTGTGGAGTCTCAGTTATTTCAACCAAACACTTACGAGTTTGGTTGAACGGTAGAATATTGTATTAGGCATTTGTATATCCATTGTAAATAATGAGTCCAAGCATGCGATTTATGCCCACGGTTGGGATGATTTAGGTTTTCATGGCTGTGGACAACGTTCCAGGCGAGAAGGCCTTGATAATCCGTCGCAGCATACATATAAGGATGGAGGCACGCTTTTAGGTGACGCCACAGCACGCGCTGTTTTATAGCCGGACACATGAACTACCTATCGATGGTTGCATGACAGCCTGGTTGGTTGAGTTGAGACTTGAGGCAGCAGTTGATTTACTACAGGTCACTTTCGCACAAAAATCGGCAACAATTATGCATTTGATTTCGAAAACGAATTTTTAACAATAATATCAAAGGCACATGTCAAAGAACTGGAATATTCACAGGTAACTTTTCGTTTTTCATATATAGAAAAATAGATAGATAGATAGATAGATAGATATATAGAAAGATAGATAGATTTTGATTAACGAATAACAAATAATTTTTGCTTTGCGTTCAGTTTTTAATTATTACACGTTGATGCCGAAAGACGATAAGAATTACGACGATATTGGACAAGAACATACTGATAGCGCAACATTGAGACACTTGGTAAGCATATGTTGGCCAACATCGGTTGATATCGACCATGTATGTTCATCACAATTGCATAAATTTTCAATTTTTACAGCTTTTCGAATGACTAAACTGTCCGATTCGGGAGAAACAATTGCTCACGCATCGCTTGCAACGATCGGCAGAACTCAGTCGTTTGGCGTCAGTTGCACGCCTGTGGCGTGATCTGCATTCAGCAGCTAAGTACTCTATCTGCTCCTTCCCAGGTTGCAGAACACTCATTACACAATGCTTCTAATGTGAGAGGTCCATAGCAAATTCTTTCTAGCTGGCGGTTTCAATGCCAAGAGCTTTTATATATCTTTTACAAACGTCCTTGTACCGCAATGTACCGCCCAATGTTCGACTTCTTGTGCGCAACTCACCATCGAATAGATCTTTCGGAATAAGACGTGGCCAAGCCACCACAGGCGGCGCTGTCATAGTTAGGTGAAAATTATCTTTAGACCAGCTTTTGAATGCACTTCAGCATTAGTCACTTTTCCATACACGATATGTTCAAGATACGACAGATTCTTCGTAGATGGAAAGCATTCAGCTGCTGTTCGTGCCTTGCGTCGGTTGCTGACGTAGTCGAATGCCTTAGTTAAATCAATAAAAACAGCGTGTAATGGCATACGCTGTTCCCGACACTTTTCTTGAAGTTGTCTCAGGGAGAAGAACATGTCAACGGTTGATCTTCCTTTGCGGAAGCCACATTGAGATTCGAAGTAAATTCTATCAGCTAAAACTTGCAGCCGGATCTGTGAGACTTTAGCAAACAATTTCCCTACAACATTCAAGAGGGAGATTCCTCTGTAATTGTTGCAGTCGCCTCGGTCACCCTTATTCTTAAATAGCGTGATGATCTTTGTGTCTCGCTTCTCTTGTGGGACACCCCCCTCCTGCCAGCACTGAAGAAGCAAATGGTGAAGAGGCTGTAATAATGCTGCTCTACCGCATTTGATGAGCTCAAGTGGAATTCCGTCGTCACCAGGGGCCTTCCCATTCGCTAAGCGGTCGATTGCCTTGTTGAGCTCATCAAGAGTAGGAGGGTATCTAGATATTCAATGGTCGGCAACCGTTCGACATTTTCAAGTGCATGCGGTAGAACCGTACTGTCCCTAGAGTAGAAGGAGGAGAAGTGCTCTACCCATCTTTCCATCTGTTGAGTTTTGTCGACAATCGGCTAACCAGATAAAGACTTAATGGGAGCCGTTTTAAGTTTGTTTGGGCCAATGGCTCTCTTGATCTCATCATACATACCGTGAAAATTGCCGGTATCCGCAGTTTTTTGGATATTGAGGCTAACTTCAGTCCAATTGTCGTTTGCACAACGCCTTGCAGTCTGTTGGACCTTATTTCTAGCTTCTCTTAGAAGACGTAAGTTTTCATCTGTTGGCCTACCTTTGAACCTCAAGAATGCTGAGCGTTTCTCATCCAGTACAGCAGTCATCTCAGAAGCGTTTGCTTCGAACCAGTCGCTCATTCGAGCTTTCTTCGGACCGAAAGTGGAAAGTGCGATTAGGCATATGCAGCTTTTTATCAATTCTCAGTTTTCTGAAGCAGATTCAAGTGGGGTTGTCTTGTTGAACTCGTCCGTGAAGGCTGTTGCGAATCCCGCAGTTAGATTAGGTTCGCACATGCGAGCCGGATCTGTAAGACTTTAGAAAACAATTTGCCTGGAACATTCAGAAGGGAGATTCCTCTGTAATTGTTGCAGTCGTTTTTATCACCCGTATTCTTAAATAGAGTTATGAACTGTGTGTCTCGTATCTCTTGTCAGACACACTCCTCCTGCTAGCACTGAATGAGCAAATGGTGGAGAGGTTGTAATAATGCTGTTCTACAGCACTTTATGAGGTCAGGTGGAATTTCGTCGTCACCAGGGGCCTTTCTGTTTGCTAAGCGGTCGATTGCCCATTGAGCTCATCAACAGTTGTGGGGTATCTAGTTATTCAATGGTTGGAAACCGCTGGAAATTTTCAAGTACATGCGGTAAAATTTTACCTTCCTTATAGTAGAGAGAAGAGAAGTGCTCTACTCATCTTTTCATCGGTTGAGTTTGGTCAACAACCGGATTATCAGATATAGACCTAATTGGAAGCGTTCTAAGTTTTTTGTGCCAATGGCTCTCTTGATCCCATCATACATACCGTGAAAATTTTTAGTATCGCAGCGTTTTGGATACGGCGTCTCATTTCAGTCTAATAGTCATCTGCACATCGTCTGGCAGTCTGTTGGACCTTATTTCCAGCTGCTCCTAGATGTCGTGAATTTCCATCTGTTGCATAACTTTGAAATTCAAGGATGCTGACTTTTTCACATCTAAAACAGCAGTCATATTTGAAGCTTTCGCATCTTAGCAAAGAATCACTATAGTCAAATGCAGAACACAACACTGATTCCATTTGAATAAGATTGAAAATGCTAACATAAAAGAACTGTAAATTTACTGATTATTTGTGTTGAACATAGTACAGAATGATTCGTGGTGGCACATCTTCATTTCTCGAGGATATTTTCTTTTTGTTACATAATACAATTCGCCAGTCAAATTTAATGTATAACCTATGATTAACTAACTTTGCTACGTTTACACAAGCTTTATTCGCGCGTACAGGATCGTTTAGGCGGAAGTCATATTAGACTGAACTGGAAGCTGTTCAGTATCTATGGTCGAAATTTTAAACAGACGACATCACACAATACGGTAACTGTTGGGTAGAAGTTTGATAAACAATACTAAATTTTTATCAAATTCTTTAGGGATGGTTTGATGTGAATATTCTGAATATAAGACATCTGTTTTCATTAATATAGGACCGATTGACAAACCTGTTTAATACAAACGGAAAGGTTTGCGGTGTTCAGTTGAACAAATATGTGAGGTCGAAAGGCAATATGTATATGAATGCAACGGTCACAATGAAAATGAAGTATGCTTTCAATATGCGCAACTACCATGAAAATTGGTCCCTCAATGCATTACCAATGATGAGTAACGATGTCCACAAGAATGCGATCTTTGAGTATGCACTTTATCCAAACGGATGTAAGTTAAAACAACGGTATTTCATATATCCTCTTAAAATAATTCGGTGAGGAATATTTCCACTGTAATATTTCCGCAAATTACAAATTATAATGCATAGTCTGTAAACAAATTGTGCTTATATGCCGACGTTGATAAGTTTGGTAAGACCAATCTGTTCAATCACGCTTGCCTTAACACATGTAGATGGGGTTAATCTCATGTTCAACAGCAGACAGCAATACTGCTTTGCATGAATTTCTACGGGATATCTTTTATAAAAATACATGCAGATGAACACTTTGTTCTTGATCATAAGTCTAAACACTTTATACATTTAAATAGACTCGTGTGATTGAGAATGCAGGTTGTACCAACTCCATCAAACAGTGTCATACGAGCGCAACTCGTTTACCAATCTTTCACTGTTCTAATCACATGCGGATCATAATCTTACTGACCCTAATTGATCAGTGCAAACTGCACGAAACCGGTCGTGAGTTGTGTTTGATGGAACTAGAGGTAAATCAGAATTTTTGTAAAGTCTGTAAAAGTCTCAAAAGTCTTTCGCTTAAAATACACAAAAATATGTTGAGCGAAATTAAACCTAACGCTATTGTTTTTCGTGTGTAATTGAAACCAATGGTTGCAATAGCTTTGTACGTCGAGTTTTATAACAATCTACTTATTCTGCGAATTTTTGAGGTTCGTGCAAACTAAACATGGAAGAAGGTATTTTGTTGGCGGCTCAATTAGCGCTAGTAGAAACACAAAATATAACTTGATGCAAATGATGGCTCTGCAGTAGTGACTACGCTAAATGTTTCGAATTAACGTGATTAACATTTAAGGTAATTCAGAGCACCGGTTACTGATGAGGAGTCTCGAAATACGAACGGTCACATCGAAATTGATGAGAATTGTTATTATCTAGTTGTTTTAATATTATATCTATCAAAAGAACTAGAATGCATCAAGTATCTAAAAGATAAATCGATTTCGATCGTTTTATTTTTCGCCACCAAGATATCAGTTTCTCTGAATTTTCGCATTTATCTAAAGGAAGAAAATCATAAAATTCACAACATATTCGACTACTATTGTTGTTGTTGGCCTCCTTCGATCGATGTCGACCATGGATTTACAATTTTGTCATGATCCAAACCTTTTAAAATGACGAAACAGTCCGATTCGGGAGTAACATTCTCTCTCTCTGATATCAGACTAAATATTCAACAAAATGAAGGAAACATGAAAATAATTTGGTGTGGAATAACCTGGACTATAAATAGTCATGTTAAATTTAACCTAACCAAATAATGATTATTTTATATAAGTTAAACATTTAAGCCCAAATAAATCTGAGACAAAAAAACATAAATTGTTGGTTAACTCAACATGTTTACGTTTCTGTCTTAGATTTGACAGGCTGGTTAAACCATGATCTAGCTAACAGATCTCTCATCGAGAAAATCTATTGTCGTAAAAGAATTTTTACGCGACGTAGCAAACCGCATATGCCAAACCGTAATTTCATTGGAATAATATAATGCGGTAATTTATTAGAAAAATGGACAAACCAAAAAAATTCGAGAAATTGAAATTTGCTATATTTAAAGTATGTATTCCTGCGGTGTCAAACCTGCATGATAACACTTGAACACCTTATTTTACACTTGATCTAACATTATATTTTGTATCCATGCCTACAGCTCCTTTACCGGATACTGAAGGTAATTTTCGAATCATATATTTGGATGATTTCCATAGCTAAATATACGGTTTTGACTATCACAATGATGCGCATTCATTAAAAATGCGGTCAATCATACTACTCTGACAAGCTTCATGACATCATATTCATTTCATAGTAGATACTTATATATATTTTTGAATTTTGGAATTACCAGCACGTACTAACATTATTTAGTCCTAATCCCTTCATGAAGTCTAATTCATATTATATATATATATACATATATATATATATATATAATATGAATTAAACTTCGTGAAGGGATTAAGACTAAATAATGTTCGTATGTGCTGGTAATTCCAAAATTAGTTTGCATATGCCAGTCTAGTTTCACTTGAAACAATTTTAAGTTCTTGGTGTTGAACGCATCTGCAGGAATCAAGTAAAAGTGACACGCACTAAGAAGCATCACTTTCATCACAATCAATAAACAAACCAGAGCTTTAGCATTTCAGCAAGTCAACATCAGAATAGCTAACATATGAATTGAAAAATGTATTGATATTGTTAAATTGTTGAAGTAATTTCGCATCCCCATATTTTTAAACCAAGAATTAGGAAACCCAATCCCGGCTGAGTCAAATTAAGACACAATTTCAGAAAAAATTTCGGGCTCACTTGCTCAATATAAAGATACTCTCGGAAATAAGATGTGTTTGAATTCATGATGTTCAGCGTTGCGCGTCGTTGTTCAAATCCATGTGTTTATATGTGCTCATCAATTAAGGAAACGATCACGCGAAAATGATAGGTCATGGGCCTTTTTGTGTAAGGCTAACACATAGTATCGTATGTACAGGTTATATTAGAAATTTTCTTTCTTATATCCATGAAGTAACTTTGATAACGCAAGAGGAAATTTTGCAATGAAATTGAGTTAAAATTCAACATGATAAGAATGTGGTCCACCGAAATTAAATTTCTAAAATATTTATGCCGTGGGAATTCCACTGTTCGGTACAATATTCTTTTGTCAATCACTAAATATTACTAATTTAATAACTAAGGTAGTCGCGCAACCATAGGAGGAGTGGATCACATATTCCTATTTTTTGAAGAAGCTAATGGTGATTGACTCTGTCAATACGCTTTATAAATGTCTAATTGACAGGCGTGAATGCAAGCCCTTTTATCTAACTCCTTCGTTCAGTTGTCTAACGTTATAAAAAAATTCATTAGACAAGAGCAATGAGATCGAAATCCATGCTGCGCTAACGAAGTAAATTACTCAATTCAAAGTTTGTAAACATTCCTTCCGAGATTATATATTGCATGACCTTACCAATAACGGGTAATAGTGTGACGGGACCATATTATGTAGCGCCAAATCGGAATCCGCCTTTGAAGATAGCTTTAATCACACCATACTTTCAATTTTTTATAACACTACCTTGAGCAACAAATAAACAAACTCACTTGATAATGTGATGCCATCCGCAACTCCGGATTTTCTTGGTTTTAGTTTGAGCAATTGACTGGCAACCATCTCAAGATTTATCGATTTTTCGCCCAATGTTGCGATTCCTGAGTGGACTGAATACCCATAAATTTCCACTAAAACCTTTAGCACGAGGGCTTCAGAGTAATGAATCGTGAGAGCGTTTACGGTTTCTTCAGTTTTTCATCATTCTGGACGGCAAATCGTCTTGGTTTGACTTTTAATTTCGCGATCGTGATTTTGTATATCAACGTAGGTTTGCGTTTCATTTTATTCAGCTGCATTAATTGGTGTGCTACATTATCCTCCGAATAAGTGAACTCAATTTGTTGCGCAACAAAGGGAAATCTTGCCAAGAAGTAGAAGTTCTACTACGGACAACAAAACAAAGTTCAATATCGCATCTTTTAGGAAAGATATTTAAGTTCTCGTCAATCTTCAAATTCAGAAAATCAGCAAGTTCGTCCCATTGCGAGACGGAGCAAGCGACTGATGACTATTGGAAACATAGTCGAACACAAGCAGTGAATGGTTACTAACACCCAGCGGAATCTGAAATCCGATCGCTTCAACAAATGTTTTCCAGATGTTAACACCAAATAAAAGTGGGAGTATTGGTCACAACCACTTCGCCTAGTGCATTCTTGAACCTATTTAGGATTGAATCTAGTACCTATCTAAATCTGTGTTCTATCGTATTTGTAGATTGAACGTTCCTGAGATAAAGGGTAGGCAGGTTAAAATCACCCATAAAAAGTATTGTTTCTTGCTCAGTGCGAACAATTTATTCAGAGATTCGTTATGTGATTCGGCAGATTAAAAAACCGATAAACCATACTAATAATGCTAGCATTACCAGATATCAGCGTTAAAGAACACCAAATTGTATCATTGATGGTGCAAACTGGGTTGTCTATTGGACGGCACTGGAGGCAAGTATAATAATAAAGAGCAACAGAAGCACCACGTCTATCTCTCGATCGTTCCTTATCAAATTCATATATATATATATATATATAGTTTCGGGACACCATGTTTAGAACAATAAACCGAGTAATATTTTTACTGTTCATGCCAAACCATTTAGCTGTTCATATTCGTTAGCTGCTTTTTTTCTTTTCAGCGATGTCTTTTTTTGTTTTCATTCCAACGACGTCCGGTACTGGCATCAACTTTTGCATCCATGTAAGAATTCTGGTTAATCTTTAATATAGTATCGCCAGTTCTATCAATCAACAATACTAAGGACATTATCAATTTGCTTGTGGGCGCACACGCAACGAAACGTTTTATGTAAACTTTTTATACAGTTTGCATTCAAAAATTCATCACGGCAGATCCGACATTTCTGAGCATATTTATTAAAAGTATTTTTCACAGCATACTAAATTTACCATGCCTTCCGTCACCATACGGATTTTACCAACAAGTTCAAGGCATGTAAAGCTAAATTTGTAGTTTTGGTTGAAAAAAGACGACGCAAGAAATTATTTGTTTGTCAAAAAATCATATTTTAATTTAATATCGATGTTATGTGAGAATTCTGAATGCGAGGATTTGAAGTAATTCAAATTACTTCAAAGTTTTAATGGTCCAAAATGCAAATGCTCAGGAGTAACCACAGATTAAAAATATAGGGAATTCATAAAAAAACACAAATGTTTCACCAATATGCAAATTGCAACTGAGCTGATGTGCTGCTTGTGACTCTTAAATTTTGTGCAATAACTAAATTAGTGTTAATAATCTTCAGGATTTTGTCTAGCCTTATTAATTCACTGAAAACCAACATCGTAATGAATAAGATTCAACATCACCGTATGGTTCGATTCAGTGATTTATCAAAATATTGGTTTTTTGTTGATACATATCGACCTACGAATTATACCCGTGAAGCCATGGTTGTGGCAATGTCTGAATAGGGTTCTTTGTTGTGTTCCACGTGTTTGTGTACATGATCATAATACAGATCGAGTGCGTAAACTTTCAGAATATCTACCGCAACATCTCAGAACACCGCATGTCATTTAATTTGCTGCATTACAATGTAGATACCCTTAGATAATGTTGTTGATCCACACACCAAAAGTTTTTAGTTATATGGGCAAACTTGTTGTAATATGTCAAGACCGCTGGTAATCTTCGATTTTGGCCAATTACAGCGTTTCATCAATTTAAATTGATAGGATGTCTATATAACGCCTTAAGATTTCTTTGCAGAAAATTTCATTCAGCTTCAAATTCAAGTTGTCCCAAATTTGATTTCGTTAGCGAAAATATTCAAGTTACGGTAATAGCTTCGCCATCAACGAACTGAATAGTACGCATACGACAGAGTTGTATGGACCTCCGCTTGTTGCGTTTAGTGGTATTATCGGGTACTATCAAGGTGAATTATGTAGTTGCAGTGGAAAAGGAAATCATTTGTCCATGTGAAAATCTTTGCACCGATACAACTCAGTTCCGGCTTCAGAAGATGGCAGTGATTTTTCTAATCACATGCTTGTGATATATATATATATATATATATATATATATATATATATTATATATTACGATATATATATATATATTAGAATATATATATAAGTGCTGCCTTGAACACAGTTCGAAGTACACTACTTATCTCCTTACAATCCTCTGAGGTTTTTTAATAGTATGTTTAAAAGGGGCGATTCCTACATGTTTTAGCAATGGTCATACAGCCCGAGTTTCTAAATATTTCAAAACGCTTGTGGCTGTGCAATATTCCGTACATTTTGCGTTAGACAAAAATTAGATCACATGACAGTATGTACACTTCTCTGAACCACCAAAAACTCTGCGAATAGGAAATATCACGTCCGATTAAATATCTAGTATTTAATGTAACATTCCTCAAAAAGTGATTTGGAAAAATACGATAGAATCCTCACTGCGATGCATTGTTAATTCTCTTTGGATAAAAAGACTTCATAATTATAGAAAACTTAAAACTTGTATGCCACTGTTATATAGTGTTCTTACAGAGAACCACGATGTTTAAATACAGAATCACAGAGTAATTTCTGGTTTAACTTTGTTTAACGCTTTTTTACTCGCTAAACCTGATCTTACTGTCTCCACGTGATGACGGCAAACAGCCAGGAGCCGGTAGTGGTGTGTAAGGGATCGGGATGTGAGCACCACAATAGATTTTTCATAATTATATTTTAATTAATGCAAGTTAGTTGATTGATTAACGTAAGACCAAATCATATTTCCGATTAAAACAAACACGGGCAGAATAAAAAACATTCAACGGTCTAAGCGAGAATGGGTTACCACCAACGTATAATTATGTGTCCCAAAGTTCCTCGTGAACTTTCGCGTAAAATTTTCTTGTAATTGACGGTTTGATGCAAGAAATTTATTGTAAAATAAGAAAAGATCACCTCTGATTAATCGGTGATGAAAATGGAATCAATTCTGTTGAACTTTTCATTCTCCATAAGGCTTGTGTTGTCGATAAATGATAAATTATCTACAATATTCTATATCCTTTTGGAACAAGGAGACAATGACTGCAGATCGGATTTCATATATTTATTTGTTTTACAAAATCCTTTCCTAAATATATGCATCAGTAGATTGGGGTACATGATGCTTTTGTACAGGCAATGTTTGTTAAATTTAAGTATTTTAGGCTGGCAAAAATGTTTTCTTCAGTGTAATTTTTAAGCATCTCTCAGAAGAAGAAGAACTCAAACAAAGCATTATTCGAAAATTTTCGAAACTTCAGCTTTAAACTAGTTTAAACACAAAACTACGATTTCTATACACATTTCACATAAAAAGAAAAACATATTCTGAGAAAATATATGTGTTAATGTGCAACAGAATATGAAATGAGTAATTAGCTTAGACTTAACGCCGAGAGAACGAACAAGAAATGCATGAAAAAATGACGATGAACTTTAGTAAGTAGAGAATTTAGATGATGTGTCCCAGTAAGGTTATCGGATATGGTGGCGCCTAGACACTTCATCTATTTCCCTCTAGTCAGGTTTTTGGACTTAATTCTAGACAGAATGATTAGTGCGAGTTGCTTTGTGACGTTCGCCACGGAGATTAGTGCACACAAGTTCAGTACATTTTTCAAGATTTGAACATATACATCTCTGTCTTCTGACTATGTAGTAATTTAGTCTAAATCGCATAGAGCGGATTTCATAGGTCATTTTGGGGTACTACACATCTAATAAATACGTCATCTGCTTATTTCAACGTGAAAGTTGATAGCAGATGTGGCATAAATAGACATAAAATCGCTCCTTGGCGCAACCCTTTCTCAGTCAGAAGCAACGCAGAACGTAGTTTGTTCGTTTTAAATAATTGAGATCTATCGGAGAAGTATCCATATATCGATTTAATTTTATTTTGACTGGCATGTCTCTTGTTTTGAGTAGGTACCTCAGTTGGACACGATAGACTGGGACGAACACGTTCGCGTAATCCAGAAAACAAGCTTTGGCTGCTTATGATTTGCTATCCAGCTTCTTCAAAATCAAGTATAATGCTTTTTCAATGAATTTTAATACTAGTGAATAGCATGCTATTGAACGAAACGTTTCTGCAGTTAGCTTGGGGACCGGTGTTCTCCTAATAGTTTTTCAACCATTTTCATTGCTACACGCAGAATGGCAACGCCTGAAAATAAAAGCTATCTGTTTGGCAATCCATGGTGCACATATCTTAAGTACCATTGAATTTACCCTGCCTGGGCCAGAGGCTTTGTTCACTTTTAACCTACAAAAAACATCATTTTCAGATATTATGAAATCTGCGTCATCTACTTGTGATCATATAAAAGTTATCTGGTTAATATGTACGTGTGTTTCACCACCGAAATCCAGTTTAATCTGATCTAGCGAGCTACTTGGCAACTGGCGCTCATTGTCCTCGCCTCAACCATTACTTAAACCCTTCAATAATTGCCAAGTGTCTTTTTCACCTATTAGAGAATTTCATACAGATGATTAAGGCTTTCAATTTTAGATTTTATAACATTAATCAGTTTTATAATCAGTACCCTGGTACCGCTGCGGTAAGCTCACGATTTTTGACTCACAAAAGATCCTCAGATCTTTCACAGATCGCTTCAACTGGCAGCAAATGTCGGGATATGAAGTTAAATATTCTGTGATCTTATCGCATTCGTGCGACACATCACTGTCGGAGAACCCCGAGATGTTGGTTGATGATATGATGGGTTTCAAGCATCAAAATTGCTCCGATCGCATCGCCTACTGGCGCATAATTTCCCACAGGTTTTATGGCATCACTTTGATTACACAATGGATATTGCCGGAATTTGTGCTCGCGCGTTCGCATAAAATTGCGTCATATCTGTCACGAAGAAGTAGTCTAGTTGAGCCTTGCTTCTAGTTTCTATATTTGTCAAGGATATGTTTTGCAGGAAAGAATCAACTATTCTATTAAGGCAGCACCCATTAAAAAGACGACTGAAAAAGTCATGATTGTGCGAAATAGAGCAGTTAGAAAGAATATAACTATTGATGAAAATTAGGGATTTATAAGAAACAAAAAAGAGCGGTTTACACTGAATTGATAAAAAAGGTTATTGTTTTTATAAGTAAAAAGTACTTTCGGGTTAAGATACCAATGTTTTTATTATAACTACTCTCCCTACCACCACGATTACTTGAATGACTTTGCCGATCAAAACGGAATTCATTGAATTCGGTAATGGAAGTCAAACATTGATCAATTTCAGTTTGAAGCAACGACTTTTGAAACATAAACACGCCACATCGTAAATCATTTGAGCTATTCAATTTCGAATAAGCCTCATGGAATTTGCCCCACAATTAACGAATATTGCATGAAAGCACGATAGGAAAGGACATTTTGTTTATTACTGTTTTTCCAAGAGCAATCTTCCACTCCGTGCGCTGTTTCCTGCCGACTTACCGACTTTCTGGTTGGTTTGGAATGTATTTGAAAAACGACTTCAGTCCATGCAATTTCTGATAACATTAATATTTTAAAAATATTTTCATCAAGTGCGTGTTTTGATGCATTGTCCATCATCACTGAGTGAATAAAACAATGTTGATATCTATTTGAAGTACTAATAATAATTCCAGTAATTTTTAATATAGCAAGGTCAATTCAAGTGCCGTGCAACGTTCTTTATTTTTTAACAGGTGAAATCGTTTTGCTTAATACATTCATGATCTTACATTTGTTAATGTTAAATGCATGTTTATTATTCAACGACCAAATTCAAATAGAACCAACAGCATGAATTACTGCTTTTTTTAATTCGTGCGCCAAATTCGGAAACTGGCACATAGGAAATTTGAAACTAACGAATCATTCAGCAAATATTTAAAATTTTCAAGAGGTGCAAACACGAAATTCATTATAGACAATTTACTTGTAAATATATATCACGAGATATTATCACGAGATATGTATAAAACAGATTTCATTGCTGAATTCAGTGTCGTGTTGCGAAATAAAAACAAACTGTATCGTAAAACTTTATTTTATGGCATATTTATAGCTTTCGCAGTTAATCAGTCTACCGCTGTATCACGGAGTTGAGTCCTGTACCCTGGTGAAGGAAACCACAAACCTAGCAGGAATCTATCAGAAATTTGAGGTCGAAATTACAAAGGAAATGAAGATGGATTTAGTTGAGAAACTGCCGCTGTTAGCTGCCTCTTTTCCCTCGTACACTTTTACGTGGAGCGATTTGCCGAATCATCCACATTACGGTTTGTCGCAAACGTTGTCATATTTTGTTATAATTATTAAAATGCTAATAGAGATCACATTGCGTTTAACGATCTATGGTAATCGAAGTCGATAGGGTTGTTGGAAGTTTAAATATTTAATAATATGAAAATCGGAGTGAACAAGTCATACAACGGTGATTTAAAGCTTATCATCCTTACTCAGCTTTCCGTTTTTCGGAGAATGAAAAACGAATCCACTATTGTGATTGATCTTAGTGTTCTCATATTCATATTTATTTAAATAGCTATGTTGTTTTTGCATCTAAAGAAATGATGCATTTAAATTCTGTGAGTTATTAGGAGGAGAGTGGTAACATATAATTATTTACCATGATTTTTTTGATTATCAGTGGATCAAAAGTCAAAAACTAGTTTCCCGAAATATCAATGTTTCAATGCGCGCTGAAATGAATATGCACTTCATCCAACAGACAAATAGCGGCAACGAAAACCCGTATGCGAATTGTAGATGCGGGGATATGATTACTATTATAGTTGGTCGTTTAAAAGCGTTTTGAGCTCTTGAGACAGAATCACATTGGGAATCTGCATGTAAGCATTATAGCTTGTTTAGCGATTGTAAAATAAACTGTGGCTTCAATGTCAAATCTTCCTTACCCAATTACCACTGTCTCAATGCTCGCTGAACGGAAACTTTACTGTCTCTGTCAGAAGGGAAAAAAGTTAGAAATCGTTGGTTGTATTTATGCTAGGAGTTTGTGAGTCAGAAGAAAGTTAAATAGCGAAACAATTCTGTATTTCCTACTAGAAAAAGCAAATGATCTTTTAACCGGATAATAATGGTTACCGAATAAATATAATGCAGGGTGCAGTAGCCTTTTTGATGTTTTCCAAAACCTGATATCAATGAACTTGGAACTTTCGAAATCAAAGTAGATGGCAGAACCACCGCAATTTCTTTCAAAATGATATGGCGGTGGAGCTCATCCGATTCAATAGGTTTTGCCAAATCTAAACTGCTGTGCTTGGAATTATATCTTCTCGATATTGCTTAGCTTTTATTGATTGATTAATGTGTTGAATACCATGAATCGAATAGCTCTTAAATGCGGCAAGCTTTGCATTTGCAACGTGTTCAATTTCATACAAACTGAAATGATTTTTTCTCGGTTCACATTAATGAGATGAGTGACCTCTGACTGTGCCGTTGAATAACACGTTGGTATTCGTATATGCTGGTGTCTAACTGACATACCAATTATCACAAACGGAACACAATTCAACGAATGACGGTCAGTGTATCCTGAAAAGCTGGCGGATTTCTCGCTCCTGCAGCCGTTTCGCTTACGAAGCTAAGGTGAAGGAAAAAATGATTCTCGTGGTGATCCTCGGGATTGGTTAGAAACAAGATGTGCCAATTTCGTTTCATTTTCTCCTACGCGGCTAATTTGTTGAGCGCCTGAAACGAGTGATAAAGTTTCTCGGGTGCTCGATCATTTGATATAACTTGAATAGGTATTTTACTTCTTCGTTCTTGATTTGGTGTAAACTAAAACCAGTCTTCTCAATGTAGGAGCGGTTTGACTCATCCTCGCATGTGTTGCGCCAAACGCTCCTATTTAATTTAAAACATTTGATGCACCCTGCCGTGAAACGTTTCTCTTAGCCACACTTTCAGGTCATCCGACCTTGTCCTCTTCGTATATTAAATAGTATTTTAAAACTCATTTAATTATTCACTAAATTTCGTAGCTTCTATCCGACTGACGGATAATTTTCATTGCAAAACTTGAGTTTGTTGCAAATGCGGTAATGCGACACATTTAGGTCTTTGCAATACGGCTTCGAATGAGAAATGTTTATTGGCATACTCTTTGAGTGTTCCATCTAAAATATAAAATATCAATTCTATTTATATAAAAAAATTGGTCTGACTATACAAGATTATACTTGAATGCCACTTTTGCGTATTTTTCGGACGAGGAAACACGATGTTCAAACACAAAATCACATAGTGATTCGTGGTCAAGCACTCAAGGCGCTTATGGAAGGCCAAGGTGATGTGTTGCTCACATCCCCCGAAATCACACTCCACTACCGGTTTCTGGTTCCCTCCGAAAGTTCGGGAAATGTGAGCAACACATCATTTTGGGCAGACTATAGGTATTCATGCAAGACGCTCGCATTCATGTTCACTTCCCGCTTGAGAGCATATAAACAAATGTCTTCCCGAAAGCATTTCAGCTCATAAGTGATACTACACTATATGGGGTTCGTACAACGAACCACGAAGTTCTGACACAGAATCACAAAATGATTCTTCGTCAAAGCACTCAAGGCGCTTATGGATGACCAAATTAATGTGTTGCTCACATCCCCATCCCTTACACACCATACCGGTTTCAGGCTGTGTGCCTTCGTCAGGTGGAGACAGTAAGATCATTTTCAGTGAGCCTTGAAACAGTGGTAAAGTGGTAAACAAAGTTATGCTTGTATGCCACTGTTATATAGGCAAACAGCCTTAAACAGGTAGTAGTGTGTATGAGATGGGGGTGTGAGCAACACATTAATTTGGTCACCCATAAGCGCCTTGATTGCTTTGACCAAGAATCGCTTTGTGATTCTGTGTCTGAACATCGTGGTTCGTTGTACGAACCCTATATAACAGTGGCATGCAAGCCTAGCTTTCTTTACCACTTTACCACTGTTCCAAGGCTCACTGAACCTAATCTTACTGTCTCCACCTGACGATGGCAAACAGCCTGAAACCGGAGGTGGTGTGTAAGGGATGGGGATGTGAGCAACACATTACTTTAATAATACTCTAGTATACAATCAGGAGAGAATTGAAAGGAATAATTTTTAAGTGAAATTTTTTGATTGGATAAAGTTAACAATTGTGTGAGGCAATTGACGTTAAGACCAAGAACCAAAAGTTCAAGAAATGTGAATGCCTCGCAAATTATATGTGGCTAAATAAACCAGATAAAGATGAATGCAATTAGATGAACTGAGTTAAAATTCAATCAAACCCAAATAAAAGGTTGCTTGTTTGTGGTTCTTCTTTCAACAGCAAAGATGGGTGCAAACAGGATTTATTTCTTAACTGAAATGGATGCTGAAAATGCAATCATTTTAAAAAGAAACTCAATAATTTACGCACTCAACGTAAATAAGTCGAATCGATTTCTCAAAAGTATTTCGGGTAACGCGATGTACAAACAATGAGGTCAGACTAAAGGACTTCTGTACTACGCAACTGGAGTTCAGCCACGACCTAAACGATCATCTGGAGAACAAGAGCGAATCTAACGTAGCTTTTAATTCATGGGACAGCTTAGTTCAGTCGAAAATTGGAAAATGAACACGGTAGACCCAAGATTAACAAGTTTCTGCTGATTAGAAAATGCACAACACGAGCTTTATAATATTCACACTCGTGTCGCTCGCTGGAGCGAAAATTAACAAACATTCACAAAACCATGTTCAAAGAGTCTGATCGACCTCATCAATGATATTGAACATTGGATTGTTATTGTGGGTAAATTTCTGCCGAAAATCCATATTATACAACGTGAAAATATGGTTTCTTTCTACGAACGGCATTGCTTACTTCAATCACTACAACATAATTTAACACCACTCGTGGACGAGTGCTTTCTCTTCTATGGATTCCGTAGCTGTTTAAATCAAACCCTTCACCTTCTTTTGTGGATTCGTGGATATATTGGACATGAAACAATAACACCAACCTTCCATTTCAGAGGTATTTTTCACCGAAGGTGTCGAACGTAGATCAAGTACGTTACTTAAAGTATTCATGAAACTTGTGTACTTTGAGAAAATATATATTGCATCTTATTTCACAGTGATCCTCTTTGATAGTAAGTATTTGCTTTCAAATAATATCGGAGAAGAAAGCGAACAGTGTAAACCGGTAAGTAAATTAATAATTGCCACGTTTGTTATAAATATGCATAGTATTTCTGAAAATTGATGATAGAAAAGGTTAGCTGAAGCAATGATTGGTTTGAGGTGGTCTCGCGAATATAGTTGAATAAATGTTGTTGTTCAACTCTATCAGTTAACATCAACCATGGATGTATTTCAAAAGTGCATGATGCAAACTTACCCCAGAGACGTTCAAATGAGAAAACAGTCCAGTTCATGGAAAACAATCTCTCTCGCGCCACTCACATTGATACGCAGTACTCTGAAGATTGGCGGCAGTAGCAAGCTGACCGCGTGATAAACGATCAGCAGTCGAGAGTAATAACTGCGCTTCCACAGCTAACATATGACGTTTCACACTAAAGTGAGTTGTCAAGACCAAGTTCTCTCCAAATCTTATGTTCGAGGTAAAGAGCTTTTATACCTAAAATGCTTATTTGAATACATTTCCATCGCATACATCCCTCGACTGGTTTCCTACCGTTTATACTCATCAGGTATGGGTAGTAAGAACGGGATCCGCATGCGATGGAAACAGTGGAAAAATGGAAAGCAAGTTGCGCTTGTGTGCCACTGTTGGATAAGTTTGGTACAACCAACATGTTTAATCGCATATGCTCAAGCAGGGACTAAACTCATGATCTTGAAAAGAATGCTCATTTGCATGCAGTTACAACACACACAACAACCGGCGTCGTGATGTACGAGCTCATTAGGTAAGGACAATGAAGTCACGGTCCGTGTATGCCACTGCTGATTTGTGATTTGAGAGGTTGGCAGATCCAAACTTATCCAACAGTGGAATATAAGCGCAACTTGTTAGATTTTATATCATACAAACCTTTTCGTATCGCAAGTGACGTCTGCTTAAATGCTGACTTCTTGATTTCAACTAACCATGGTGCTTATTGTATAGGAATCAGGTTCCATCCTGTACATTCTTACCATGTATATGAGTCGACTTTCCTGAGAGAGAAACGCAAATCAGCTTGCAGTATTTTTATAATACTCGCTCTATCATAATTCGGAAATATTGAGGTTAGAATGTGTAGAATTATTATCGCCTTTCATCGTATGTAGCCAATAATTTTCCATAAGAACGGATCGCAAGGCAGATGAACCCGTTAAAAATAACAACAAGATGTTTCGCAAAACGTTTTGAGATCTCGCATATTAGCTCAACATTCTAATCGAACGAGACGAGTTCACAGCACAATATGTTCAGATGTACGTCGCAGACTAAACTCAAATAAAAATGTGAGAAGATCCGTAGAATGATGAAGATTTTACATAATTTGTGCGGATATTCGATAACGAATACCGTGTACTACATATTGTGAAAGTGGAAAATAGTAATGTGAATGAAAACCTTATAAAGCTGAAGAAGCAGCAATCGTGAGGCGCGCTTTTATCTCTTTTAAAGTAAATAAAAATTACTAATTTTCCTTCATTTTTTTCACAAAGATCATCGAGTATCTGCAATCAAAGCTTCCTACATACCATCCGAGTTGCACGGTGCATGAAAGAATGGTGCTCAAACTGACTTTCAATAAACCGCAGTTACCATGGTACAGTTCGGTGCAATTGAGGGCGCTACTGAAAAATGTGTCAAATTCGCCGATTAAAAACGTTCGGTTTGTTATTAAGCCGAAAACGTTCAATGTATCTCCCTGATTTGCAAGATTGTGTACCTCTTGTTTCATGCAAATGTTAACAGAACGTAACCTGGAACAACTTCTTGTTTCTAAAAGTCAATCAGTTCTACAAATTAGAGGGTGATTATAAAAGCAAAGATTGTAAAAGTAAATTTGAGTACGACAGATAAAAATCCGTTGGGAACAGATATGAGGAGTCGTATAACGACTGACAGAGCTCCCAAGCAACAGCATGAAAGAAACATTGATTTTCATCAAACAACACGATGGCCTGGCTCATTCCGCAAAATGTAAAATAAATTAATAGATAATCGTAATCTTAAGACAAAACCTGTCAAATTGTACCAAGTTTAAAGTCCTGATTGTATCGTTGGAAACTCATCTTGATTTTCAAAAACTTTTACAAAATATCTATTGGAATAAGTTTAGGACCGATCGTGTATTCATAATCCAAAGAAATTTGAGTGCAATCGGTTAGAACAGTTTTTGGGTAACGTTTAACTTCAAAAACACAAACTTCGTCAGTCCAAGTGTGACAGTCAGGACAGGGAACATGATTAAGTAGCAATCCACCCACCACCACAGCGAGGCGTACTATAGGCTGTTTAGCGGTAAGGTCAAATACGTGGTGGTGGGTTGACTACTAATAATCAATCATGTTCCCTGTCCTGACTATCACCCTTGGTCTGACGAAGCTTCTGTGTCAAAAATGAAACGTTACTCAAAAACTGCTCTAACCGAATTCCCTCAAATTTCATTGCATTAAACAAAATATTTGTGATAAATAAATAAGAGATGAGTGAAAAATGAGTAAACAGCTTCACTCTTGTTTATTTACAAAAGTCGAAAGGGGAAAATTGTTTCTTTATAGTCATCGATCGGAACACAGAGGTTTTTAATAAAAACGCCGGTAGTTCAAATGAGGCACTTTGTCGATAAAATGAAAACGGAAGCGATGAGCGAATTGGCAAAACAGCACTGAATGCGAGTAACCAATTGCTATGACAATTTCATTTTTTCTGAGCGGAAACCAGAGATCAAGCAGAACACCACGCCGGAGATCAAAGCCAGCACCATCAGCACACCACCAGTCACACCTCCGCGAATCGAGTAGCTGTCGATAGGAGAATAGTCATGTGATTTTCTATTTACGCGTTTGGTCACGAATACAGCGCTTATCCTATATTGAATTTTTACTTGCACAAGTCCAAAGGAACTGCATCTAATTATATGGGAAAGAGCGAGGGCGAGTGACTGTTGGCTGAAAATTAGTTAGTTAGTTAGCGTCGGGCGGATACAACTCGTTAGCCCTGGAGGGTAGTCCATTTTTGGCAATTAAAACCCAGATTTCAAGCCATTGCCTTGCGGGATTCTGGAGACTACCGTTTTGCAATTATTCATTACCTTTTTCATTTTACCATTATCTATCCGTTCATAAGGACCCTCTGATAAGTGTACCCCAACTTTGTATAAATAGTCGCTTTTATTCAAAATTACCGTTACTTTACCCTTATCAGCCTTAGTAATGGCTATATTTGTATCTTGTTTCAGCGTAAGAAGTGCTTGTATTTCGTATGAATCAAGGATTGCATCGCCTTGTTCCTGGTTTTTAATGACACCTGCGATACAGTTTCTTACCGCGTCTGCCTGTTCGTTAAGGAGTGCATTTAATGATCCCTCAATACAGGGTATAAGATCCTCAGCTTTCATAAAACTCTTGCTTATGCAGAAATTCAAGCCCTTCTTCAACAATCTTTGTTCAGCTTGCGAAAGTTTTCGATTAGATATATTCGAAACACTAGAATACTGGTTGCAAGATAATGACTTATTAGATTTAACTGAAGAACGTTTATTATAAAACTCAAATAACTTGTTGAACTTACGGTTTTGTCTTTCTCCTATTCGCTCCGTTTGTGTGGCTAAAACCTCCGCGTGTTTACCACAAATTTTGCAGAAATCCGCTTCGGATAATTCAACGCGCAGTTTCGACATCATTCTCGAGGCTTTCGATCGAGCGGCCAATATGGTTTCGTTGACCCGGTGAATCCTTTGTTTTAAAAACACTTTGGATGGGCTCGCGGCAGCCTTTGTCGATTTGCGGGAATTATCAGGAGGTTTTACCACCAGATCCCTTGGTATTACGTCCCGCTGCTTGCAACGAAGGTTGAAGATGCGGTGGTTCACCCATCTGGCTTCATATTCCGCTGTTCTCACCAACTCACTGGCCAATTTTCGAACACGGGGCTCGTAGGAGTCAGCAATCGATTGGAATATGTTTGGGACCGATCGTGTATTCATAATGCAAAGGAATTTGTGTGCAATCGGTTAGAGTAGTTTTTGGGTAACGTTTCACTTCTGACACAGAAGCTTCGTCAGACCAAGGGTGATAGTCAGGACAGGGAATATGATTAAGTAGCAGTCAACCCACCACCACCTATTTGACCTTACCGCTAAACAGCCTATAGTACGACTACAGTGTGTCACGTCTCGTGGGAATGACCAGGATCAGTGGCCGATTTTCCACCCAGTGTGTATTCACGTCAATCTGATACAAGTGAACACGGTCAAGGTCAGTTGACACAGCGGCCCACATACGTAAAAGTACGTAACTAACGGCTTATTTGTTGAAACATTTAGTCGGCAATACAGCCTCGTTCATCAAGAACGCAAATGACTTTGTAGCACGCTTAAAGTCGGTAACAATAGATAACGATGAGATAATGGTTAGTTTTGATGTGAGCGCTTTGTTCACCAACGTCGATACAACAAGTGCGTTACAACTAGCTAGACGGGCCTTGGAATCTGATGCCAGTTTGTCAGATCGCACAAACTTGAGCGTCCAGCAAATTATCAACGGTGTATCGATCTGTCTAAGCATGAACCACTTCGTATTTAATGAGCAATTATATAGACAAAAAGAAGGGTTGGCAATGGGTTCACCGATATCTCCAGTACTTGCGAACATGTATATGGAGCATTTCGAGAACAAAGCCCTTAACAATGAAGGGTTCAAGCCAAAATTATGGTGGCGCTATGTTGATGACACATTTGTTATCATCAAGCGAGATCAGTTAGAGGCCTTCTTTAAATATTTAAATGAAATAGACCCATGTATTACTGACACAAAGGAAGTGGAATCCTGCACAGGCACTCTTCCATTTTTAGACTGTTTAGCACAAAAAGTAGACGGAAAAATAAAAACTTCTGTCTATCGGAAACCTATCGATACAGATGCTGTACTACGATACACTTCCGCTCATCCAAGACAGGTCTTCAGTTCCATAGCTTGTTCCATTTTCCACAAGATAGAACACTTGTGCAGCGACGAAAGGGAGCAAAAACAGGCACACCGTGAAGCGAGCCAAAGGCTCATAGACCACGGTTATCCAAAAAGTTTTGTAAAACGCCAATTGATGAAGGTAAAATACCCATCCGAAAAATCGGAGAAAAATTGGCGAGATACAGTCTGTATACCTCATGTAAAATGCACTTCTGAAGCGATACGTAGAATCTTGGACCAGGCGGCCATACGCGTAACTTATAAGAAAGGGAAAACTATCCGTTCGGTTCTGATGCACCTCAAGGATAAGACGCCTTTAGCTAGCGTTACGAACAGCATCTACAGAATCAACTGTAATGACTTTTCGGGCGTTTACATAGGGCAGACTTCCGGGGAAATTCACACTAGAATCGAAGAACACCGAAAGCCTGTCCGGAGACGGCCCCGGGATGCGAGGAAATATCAATCCCTTATTCGTGATTCCGCCTTGACGGAACACGTTTTAGATACGGGCCACAGCGTCGATCTAGACAATGTGGCAATATTAAGACGCGGTATTAAACCGTATAGCGAACGCCTACATGCGGAGGCGGTCGAAATTGGCAAGGCAGGTCGACTGGCGGTCAATAAGGTGGATGGGGCAGAAATCTCCACAATCTGGCGCTCAGCACTGATGCGAAAGTGAATATTTTTTTCACCTCATACCTACTAGTTAATTAGATTTTTGTTTTTCTTCAAACAGCTTAAACCTAGACCCGTTAGTTATGTACTTTTACGTATGTGGGCCGCTGTGTCAACTGACCATGACCGTGTTCACTTGTATCAGATTGACGTGGATACACACTGTGTGGAAAATCGGTCACCGATCCTGGTCATTCCCACGAGACGTGACACACTGTAGTCGTACTATAGGCTGTTTAGCGGTAAGGTCAAATAAGTGGTGGTGGGTTGACTGCTACTTAATCATGTTCCCTGTCCTGACTATCACCCTTGGTCTGACGAAGCTTCTGTGTCAGAAGTGAAACGTTACCCAAAAACTACTCTAACCGATTGCACACAAATTCCTTTGCAGTGTGATCAACAATTTTGCTTAAAGTTAATCGCTTCGACCTCATCCATCTTTCGCCGAAATTCACATGAATTGGAACTTGATGATTAGCAGATGTGAAAAAAGCAAAACCGAGTGATTTCGCGACCTGTATCGAGCGAGCGTCAACTGATACCGGGTCATTTGAAGAGGTTGTGTGCAGAGTTCATCCGTTTAGTGTGAAAATGGTATACCTTGATTCCATTTACACGAGAATAAGATTATGATAATCTATTGTATATATATATATATATATATATATATATATAATATATATATATATATATATTATATATATATTTGCGTGGACTAATCGTTATTACATCCAAAAATAGAGAAGTTTCTAATGTTGAAGGTATAACTTTACACACATTGTATCAATGAACCCAAAGGATTAAACCGTTGGTGGTGTGTAAGTTTGGGGGGGAGGTGAGCAACACATCACTTTGGTCATTCATAAGCGCCTTGATTGATTAACCAATAATCACTACGTAATTCTGTGTTTGAACATAGTGGTTCGTTGTACGAACCCTATGTAAGAGTGGCATACAAGTATAACATAGTTTACCATTTATCCACTGTTTCACAGCTCAATGAAACCAATCTTACTGTCTGCACCTGATGACGACAAACAGCTAGAAACCGGTAGTGGTGTGTAAGTGCGGGGAATGTGAGCAACACATTACTTTGGTCATCTGTAAGCGCCTTGTGTGCTTGACCAAGAATCACTTTGTGATTCTGTGTTTGAACATATTGGTTCTTTGTACAAACCCTATGTAACAGTTATCATCGAAAAGATGTTGACTTGTTTAAGTGAGTAATTAACAGACTACATTATACTGGTACTTGACATATTGCAGCCAAGAGTCAGATCTCGGACTCGCTCTTTCTGACGTACGTCAATAAGGTAGTAGAAATTTTTCACAGTAATAAATAGTTATTTAAGTATGACATGAAGATTTATGGTTGCATTTTAACCCAAAAGATTACTTGGTTTCACAAAAAGTGTTCGTTTATTAGGTGTGGATGGCATCACCCTGGATATTCTCAGGTTCTGTCATAGTTGCTTTGTGAACCGCTTTCCAGGTTGTTTAACTATTCGTCGCTTAAGGGATTTGTATCAAACGTTGAGCTTCCGCCATGATTACATTCATAGTTGAAGGCAATTGCCGATCTAATGCTGAAAGCAATTGTACCGTGCACTAGTGCCTCTTATTTACAAGGTCATGATGCGAACGAATGATCCAATACTTTGAAACGGGTAATTTGTTTCGCCATGGCAGCATGGTTTTCGTTATTGTGTAACAAATCATCTCATAGCGTTAGATGACTCAACAAAGGGGTTAGATAGAAGTAGTTGCAATCACGTTTGCTACGCGGACATTTCTAAAGCTTTTGACAGAGTTGATCTCCATTTGATTTTACATAAACGGATTTCTTTAAGAATCTGCGATTTACTATATCCGTATTGACTACTTACTAGATCGCCACGCAAGATTTGGTGTAAATGGATTGCTATTAAAAATATTTGAACCCACCAGCGGTGTCCCACGAGGATCCGTGCTTGATCTGCTTCTTTTTCTATTATACATTAATAATTCCCCACACTCACTCAATTTGGTTTGTTCGTGGGCGATCATGAAAATTTGGACGCGATTTAGTTCTGTAGAAGATTGTGAGAAACTTCCAAGTGATTTGTACAACGTGTCAGAGTTGGTGGGACTGAAGGTTATGAAATATAACAAATGGAAAAGTTAGATGCTCCAAATTAGCAAGAATATTTTGGACATATCGATTATGAACTAAAATCTCGGCCTGGAGCTAGGTGGAAAATGACCTTCAAGTATGAATTAGTGGAAACCTAAAGAGCGCGGTTCACTGTCAGAACATATAACTACGGGTCAGCAGATCATTATGTATATTCCGAAGAACAGTTGGAAGCGTCTTGCTGGCAACGTAACCAATTGTAATGAACGCATACTTCCGTCCTATAATGGAATATGCGATATAACCTATCACAGAACTACAAAATTAGTGATTGGTCCTCGCAATGATCCGTACACTTAAAATTGTGACAACTGGGTCTATGTGACTTGACTTAAGTGAGGATATGTTGCGATATTATTACTGCCCATAGAATTTTATCGACCGAAGGACATCTACTAAGACACTTGCTTGTACTGTGTGGTAAGAAACTGACGCGTAGATATACGTGATAGTTGGTGCCATTTTTTCACCACATATATTTCTGGAATTCACTACCATGGTATGGGGCCGGCTTTCCTTGGTTTGAACACCGTGGTTCGTTGTACGAACCCTATGTATCAGTGACATTCAAATATAACTTTCAAGCAATCTACTGTTCGCGAACCATGTGTCGTCTGTGAGAAAGTGTTTAGTCGTAAGAGCAAATCTGTCAGTTGTCGCAACTGCTCAAACACGTGTTACGCAAAATGTGAGTAATCATTGTCCTCAGAGGCGATATAGATGTTAAATGATGTAAACATTCCTGGCGTATGCTACGTCTGTAAACATAGTCGGAGAGAACCAAACGAGAGTCTGCGTGCTTTAACAAGTGTCCAGCCATGCAACCTGGATGGTTGGATGTTGAGCTTAGAGCTCAGCATATAGACATTAACGGTATTATTTGAAACTGTGGTAACAGCTCATAATTTCTGGTTTACCGGTACAAATACCGAAAAATCAGATAATATAATCTGTAATGCCAACCAGACAACATATACATCTCCGCAGATCATTCCACGCAAACGCTCAACTGTTACATGAGATTCCCGAGTTCAATGCTCGAACCTACGCCGATATAACTTGGTTAGAAGTAAAAGGACGTATCGATGTTCGTAAGATGAATAACAAGCGCAGTCTAATCCTTTTAGTTGTTCAAGAGTCTGTCAATAAAATGAATGCTGTTAAACATCAACAACACGATTACAAGCAGTAGCTTTACAACAAAGAAACGATAGCAACACAGGAGTATGCCGTTGCGAGTACCTTCATGTTACCCAAATTACAAAGTTGACGGACCATACCCTTTGAAACTCACTTTTTTAACAAGTGCTATGACAGACTTCGTCAGACAATCTAAGGAAAATATTCCCGCTGATGTCAGAATAAACATATTAAAGGCAGCGTCAGAAACACATACTGAAGCATTGCCTTGCGTAGTGCTTGGACAACGAAATACTGTGTTGGCCCCAGTTTACTGAAATCCCTTAGTGGTTTCCTCTTACAAATTTGAACGAGTATTTTACTTGAAACTATTGTATAATCTAATTAATCGGCGTAGCTTTTTCGCTTGATTCAAATTTGAATTTTTACCATCCATTACCACTTACCATAGAGTTCTTATTGAGCTTATTGCTTGTTGGACCACTTAATATTTGTATTTCATCTCACCGTGACTTACTTTATATTTATAGATGGATGCCTTTTTAACTTATTGTTCTAGATCCCATGTTAAATAGTCGTTAGGACCACCGTTCTTTTTTACTTGAAGTTGACTATATAAACGATTCCGCAGGATTTATCTTACGGATACTGTTATATAAATTACTCGCGAGTCTTCTTCCGCCAAATTCTCCTGAAAGCAAGTCCTGGCTGGATAATATGATGAATATTCTACCAAAGGTAATTTTATCTTAATGGAACTATTCTCGTATATTGTGTATAATGCCCAACTGATGTTCGATTTCGAAAGTCTCAGCTACCCATGATTTTACCTGATCTCGTTGGTCGTATTAATCTGGGGAAAGCTAAGCTTCCATAATTTTGAAATTCGCGTGTAAATTATGATAGGAAATACCGAAAAAATTAAAGAGTCATGCAAGTTTGATTAAGTTTCAAAGAATTGATCAGTTATCGCGTTTGAGATTACGACTAATTAAGATGAAGTAATTGACCGAAAGCTTTCCAATCCACCATCAACGGTAACTCAATTTCATTTAACAGATTTCTTGATTAAAATACTGCATAATGTAAGTTTTTAATGTTGCGGAGAATCAAACCTGAACTCAGTGTAACCAACAGATTCGCACACGGTTAATCGCTTCGACCTAAGTGATCTTGAAAAATCACAAGTTGTGTAGTGTGATGTTTTGCAGAGGTAAAAACGGCTAAACCGATCGATTCTGCTATCCGTATCGCGATGGCGTCAATGGATACAAGGTCACACGAAAAGGTTGTGTGCAGATCTAGCCAGTTTGATGTGATTCGATAGACTTTGCTTCAATTTTCACGAGAATAAGGTTATGTACATCTGCTGTAAGATTAAATAACTAACAAAGCTTCAATGCTAGTAGCGCATCTTTGTCCAATTTAGCGTTAAAACGCGCGTACCACGCATTATTTATTTCAAAAATATTGAATTTTCACAGAGCCGACAGAATTTACATAATTCACATTGAAACAATGTACCTACTTGCGATGCAGCTACCTCAGAGGATTTTTCAGTAAAATACCGGTTGATAGTATAATCTATACAGATTTGAAACGTAATTATTATTCAAATTTTTTTGTTGGAGGGAAGCGCTAAGATTACCTCAATTACTGACTCATTAATTTCTTGCATGTATTTCCAAACTTTTTAAAAGCGCCATAGTTGATGAAACATTAAAGCATTTAAAAACTTTTGGTTAATTGCTAGACAGCTGCACAAATGTGCAAGAATTATGTTTGTTTATCTCAACTGCTGGCAACATCGATTTTGGTATTCGCCCTATTACTATTCGGTATAAACAATTGTGTAAAACTTGTGACCTTGAATAATATATAGATTTGAATCCAACCAGCGCGGATCGTACACTCGTACGCTGTGACTGAGCAGAATGTGTGAGATCGTGTTGCCTTTGTGAAATCAGTTTTAGTTTGAAGTGATGTTTCTAAACTGTAGCATCTCCAGACACCCAAATCTGTATCTTCAGTGCAACTTTCAAGGACATGTGATCCTATATGGTATGTTAACCCTACTCGATTCCCCACATACATGTGCTGGCATTTGTTGAAGTTAGACTTCATTTGTTCTTCAACGACCACCTGCAAAATGTATCACGTTTATTTGACACATGAATGGTGACCGTAACGTTGTCTCTGATACATTATCACGCTGTTCTGTTCAAAGGATTTGCAATTCAGTACTGGAGTACAGAGAACTTGCCAGTAAACTTTAAAACAAACATGAATTTCCTTAAATTGGCGACAATAAGTCACAAAAGCCTGTAGTTTTACCGCTACTCAATTTTAATACCAAGATCCACGGTGATATATCGACAGCTAGAGAGAGACCTATCGTTTCGCAAATATATCGCCGAATGATTTGAGATCACGTTCACGGACTGTGACATCGGGGCGTTCGCTCATCGGTAAAACTCATAACCGAATGTGTTATTTGTCACAAAATGCACTGTAAAGTTAGTCCTTGGGTAAAACACTGCGTGACTTGCTAGATCAGCGAAATTCGAAGACAATTGCATCCTCCATTCCGTCCATTCCCTTAACCTGATGGACGATTCAAACCTGTTAACTTGTATGTCTTGGATCCCTCACCAGTTTGTCGAACATATATCTAATTCCTGACCTGTGTTAACAGATGTACGCTAGCGACAAAGAAGTTCGTATGTGAAATATATACTAATACAATCGCATAAAAATTTCGTCCATTTTTGGATCTCCACCGCGAGGCACAATCTCCATTAACTCTCAACTAGTTCTTTCAACTACTTAAAGCGGAATAATAAATCGGGTTTTTGCCATCGGTAGGAAAGAGTGGCCATATCTTTTTTAGCCTCTTGTCCTTTGATAAACCCATATTTAAGCTTTCTGGGGGCCCTCGTTGGCATGCAGCAGCACTACTCCAACGGAAAAAACATTAACTATCTGGATGAGATTTGCCTGCAAATCAAAAGCCACATCTTTCAATATAATGATCGATTTGTTTCTAAAGTAATCTATCGTAATACGTTTAGATCTCAATGGAGATCGGTCTCGTAGTATACGTTACCCTGACGCATGGTGAAGACGTAACAAGCTTGCTCCCTCATGTGGGACTCGGTCCTGTTGCAAGGAATGGTCCGATACCGCAGTCTCTAAGATACACAACGCACAACTCCTTTCCAAAACTAGGCTCATCTAGCAGGCCAAGATATATCCCAACCGATATTAAATCTACGTTCATTATGAAGGCTGAAAACGAACAGGAGAATGTGTGAGACGCATCATTTTTTTAAAATTCAACCTTGAATATAATCATCTTCTGCAATTTAGTTGTCACGAGTCACATTTTGAACACTTTATTTTGGTTTGTGTTCATTTTTTTCTAACGAGATATTATATCAAACCTTTCTTTTTCTAATTCATTTTGTGTTATTTTAAATATTTCCCTTTCATATCTTTAATGAAGCTGTTGTTTAAATATTGTGTCGGTCATTGTTTCTAGTCTGTTCATAGGCTTGATAGCCAAATAGACCCGCTTAACATGCTAGTCACCATAAGATCAGATAGCGTTACTTCACTAGTGGCGTTATCCTTTACTGATCATGAAGTCAAACTTGCGCTTGCGGCAATTAAACCACTTAAATCTGCTGGCTTAGGCTAGATTCACTCCCAGATTATGAAGAACTAGGCTCCAATACTAGTAGCATGTATTAATTCCGAGTATTTAAAGCTAGCTTATGTGATTCCAAAACATAAAGGTTGCAGTTGATCTCCCGTTTATAATTACAGACCCGTAATTCTTCCCAACATCCTTTGTAAAATCCTGAAGAGATTTAACGGGGATAGGATCTGTCACCATCTAGTTGATTGATCTTTGTAAAACTCGGCTCAGCGTGCCTTCTTTAAAGAAAGGTCGCGTCGAACAAAACATCTTGTTTTATCTAACTAAAGTCACAAAAAGGCTAGATACAATCCAACAAATTGGAGTTTTTACCTATGATTTTGTGAAGCTTCGATTCGGTAAACAACATCTGGCTTGCAACCAAACTTGATTATATGGGTATCGATGCTCTTCTGGGGAACTGGATAATAGACTTCTCAAGCAATAGATACTTTGCGTCAGGAAAATAAATTATGTATTTCTTCCTCGAATGTGCGAGTTGTTAGTGGAGTACCACAGGATTTAGCACTCGGACCGCTACATTTCCTTATTTTCATCGATGACTGGCTCGCTCAAATGTCCCAGCTATATTTTTTGCTGATGGTGTCAAGTCTATCGGACGCATATAGAACGAGATATCCTTGAGGATATCAAAAAGGTCATTAAGCGGTCTGCTACATTGGATCTACCAGTTAAATTCACTACATGCTAGTGCTGTCTAGAGTCGTTAAGAAGCCGGTGGTTGCTGGACTAGATAGTATACTTGAGACTAATTTGGTGCCGAACGCTCTTGACTTGGGTATAGAGATTTCATCGGACTTTAAATGGACTGATCAATATGCAGCTGCTGCAAAACGTGCTAGAAGCGAGCAGTTTTATCCAGCGGGTCCTTGTAGGATTTCATGCCATTATACAAAGCACTTGTGAGACCACATCTCGAGTATTGCGTTTACGTATGGTCAGCTTACTTGGATAAAGATATTGCCAAACCTGAAATTGTTCAGCGCATTGCTACTCGTATGACTGCTGGGCAATTAGTTATGATTAACGATTGCTGAGTATAGATCTCTTCTCACTGAAAAGAAGGCGGCTCGTGGGGACCTGATTAAAACCATCAAAATCATGACAGGTTTCAGTACCGTTCATTCAAATAAAATGTAAGCTCTCGCACCAAGTGTGGGTACTCAAGGCTACCCGTTAAATCTAGCCAAGCGACATGTCAGGTCTAATGTTCGAAAGTACTTCTTCAGTTAAAGAGTAGTAAAATGCTGGAATCGCTTTCACAAAGAGGTCGTTATTTCCACATCGGTAGGGGGTAAAAGAAGGGACTTCACTCTTTGTTCCCTTTTTTATTTTCCGATTTTTATCCATAATTGAATAAGTTGGTATGATCCTTAAGTTGTTTAAAGTACGCACTAATGCCTGTGCTCACTTATTGGTGAGGGTAGTTTATCTGTTGCTTTCCAGATTACTCTCATACCAGGAAACATTCGTAAAGATATTGTTCGAACTGGTGGAAGTTCTTCTGTTCAATATAACCGAAAAACATCTGGACGCTCAATTGAAAACTCAGCCTGTAAAAACTGAACTGAACTGGACTGAATTTGTTTGTCATCTTGGGAACTTGTTATTTTCTTTTATTTTGTACATTAAATAAGTATGTCATGTTTGTTTGATAGAAACATTTTGGACTGCAAATTGGTAAATGAATTGTTTTTATTCTTAATTCTCAGATCGTCCTTGAATTCGTTTGAATTTGTCTGGAGTATATTTGGCTTCATTGTTTGATTTTACGACCCTATACTGTTGAGGTTGGTATCATTCTTGTTGTTGTTACTGTTAATTACAGTAACGTATTAAAGCCGAATCTTCGTTCTGATTTTGTCGAAAAACAACCGGATGCTCTGTCGTAACCAACAAATTTGGTTAATACAGTACAATGGAAAATTCGTCTCTGGTTTCTCAAAAAAATCGAGCTAAACCACGTGCAAAATTATTTTAATAACACTCGAGTAATATGACTTTGTTCGATGAAACATTAAAGGAATCAATTCAATTCAATTCAATTTTAATGGTCTACAAAGCATATAGCTTTACAAAAAACCACAGAATAATATGACAACAACGAATAATATAACAAGCAAAAATGGGATTAGATTGCTTACTGAACAGTTTAAGAATCAAGTAAATATCCAAATGGCAAAAATTGTTTTCGATAGGTGGGATAACAAATTTAGGTGTATGGTGTTAAGATGTATAGTTTTCTTCAATGGTCAAATAGGCATCAAGACTTCTCTTGAAAGTTTGCTGGTTTGGTGAGTTTACAACATTGTCTGGCAGATTGTTCGAAGCAAAACAAACTCGCACGGCAAAAAAATGTCGTCTGCAGTTGAGTCTCGAGTGAGGGACAGTTAGAGTAAATGTGTGAGCTCTTGTATTATGCGAGCTGCGTAGATTCAATAAGCATTGTAGAGGGTGATTTTCAGTATTTAAAATATTGTAAACCAGAATCAAATCCCCTCGGAGACGACGACGTGTATAATCAAATAAATTTAGCGTTTTGATTCGCTCATTGTAGGGTTTCCGGCTGAGTCCAGTGAAAAGTTTGGTAGCTCGATGATATATTCTTTGCAAAGTCGCAACATCTTTTTTAAGCCATGGCGACCATGCTTGAACCGCATATTTCATCGTGGGTCTGATGTACGTATTTATAATACAGGGAATTGTCTATTTTGAGAACCTACCGAAAATTCTCTTTAGGAGTGACAATTTCTGTGATGTCTTGCGATGGACGTAGTTGCAGTGGCTCGACATCCCTAGGGTGTTGCTTATTAACACACCCAAGTCCCTTTGTTCCATGGTCCACGAGAGGCTGTGTGATTCAAGAAAATACTGGTACTCCACATATTTGCCAATGTTTAACATGTGACACTTTTTAAAATTGTAAAATATGCGATTTTTTAGGGACCAAGCCTGGAGGTTGTCCAGCTCCTTCTGGAGCAGTTCGCAGTCTTCCGACTTACTTATCTTAGACCAAACTTTTATATCGTCTGCGAACAGTACGATCTTGCATTTGATGAGAGCTGGTATGTCATTAGCATAAAGCGCGAAGAGGATTGGTCCGAGGACGGATCCCTGAGGCACTCCACTTGTCACGGCTACCGACTTCGATAGAGCACCCTCCATAGAGACTTGAACAAGCCGATCAGTCAGTTAATTTTCTAACCATGCTAACAGACTGCCAGTGATATGTATGTACAGGATGTACAAGTGGATAGGTCAAAAATGAAAATATATACAAAAATCAATGAAAAATATAAACTTTGCCAAATTAAGTAATTCAATTTGTTTAAATTAAATGATAAGAAGAAATTTTGCACAAAAATATCGTCATTTACACCACTCGCCAAATTTCTCCTCAAATTCAGTTCAGGTTAAACTTAATTGATTGGTTCCGTTTTCTACCTAACTATTCAAAGCTTAACTGAACGTCACAGACAAAAAACGTCAAGCGCTTTTTAGAGTAGCAAGTCACACACGCCACATTGCATTTCTATCACTGAACATAAATGAAATTTTATTGAGAAAACTTTTACAAAATGTAGATTTACCACGTCACCAAGCTTCGCTCCTTGCCCTGCAAAAACTTCGTGCTTGTCTCATTTGCGCCGCCGCGCCATCCACCGAGCGTTCCTCTTATTAAGCTTATCCAAACAAACAATTTTCCGTCTATCATGGGTGATCAAACCATTTTGTAAGAATAAATTTGACCAGACATGATTAGCTCCGCTCGCATAAATATGCACAGCGATACATAATGGTGGAGCACGCTTCGAGGCTTCCACACTGCCCACTAGTAAGACATCCTCAACTAGGAAATTCCGCCCACGATGCACCCACTTCTGTCTTGTCTGTAGCAGTTGTAGGTAATCTGATTTCCAAAGCTTTCAGAAAACGTTCGCTAAGTGATGCGTTTGCTTTCAATGACTTATGGAACTGAACGAGTCAGCAACAAATAGTTGGGATACAGGGAATAAGAGTCAATGTCGTCTGGAGAAACAGGGGAAAGCAGTCAGTTGTTCAGAATCCACACAGCATAAATCATTGCGATCATCATTGCGACACTTACCGTGTGGTCGCATTATTTTGAGCTCCCGATTACCTGGATATAACCTTCTTCCACTTGGACCTAAGTGGATACATTATACATTTTTGAAATCCTCTCGAATTAAGCTATCTGGAATTATCACTCTCGTAGTAGTATTCAGCAATACGTGCAATTTGTGATTTTTCGTGTTTTTCCCATTTCGGATCTACGCGTGAAAAGTTGTTGTCGCTGTTCAAGTTTCTCTAGTTATTGATACCATTCGAAGGAGCTACTTCTTCTGCATCGACTGGAGCTACCCTGAATATCCTGAGATCAAATCCCGAAACGTACTGCAGGATTGATTACAGATTTCACTCTACTTCGTGATCACTGCAGTTTACCGTCATCACGCCATTCATTGTTGATCAATCGGTCGAAACACTACGTGTGAACAGCGTTGAAATTTTTCCTGACCGAATGACCCTGAAAACGAGACAAAGCACCCCGCGGTGCGTGTGTGCGTTTTGCCGAAATATTGTAAGCCGCAAGGCGAGATTTGTCACATGTTACGACTGCTTGTCAAAGGTGCATGCAAAATGTGATAAGTCGTTGACCCCAGACGTGGTAGCGATTATTAATGGAGACATTTGTCCCGGTGACTGTTATGTTTGCCAAGTTTGCAAAAACAAACCAAAGGTGACATCTTCTGAAGCAAAGACCACTGATAACACAATCGAGACACGTCTAAATGGCTTAGAATCCAGCCTAATAACACTTAATGAACGCATAATGAACGCGACAAAAATACCATTATTGCCGCACTCAGAGACCACTACCGAAAATTCAACAGAGAATTTGTCACATTCGAGCAGGCCGACATTTGCCCAGATAACTGCGCAAAATCTGACCAAAACTGAAAAGGATTCATCAGCGTTGCACACATGTCGCGGATTCCAGAAAGAAATCCACATAGCCACCGTCAAAAACGAGGACTCAAACTATAAGCCAAAACTCACACGTATAAACCTCAGTGTGATATGTACCAACGTGACCGAGTCACAGGAAACGCTGTTCGAAGCCAAACAGAAGCACGACTTAGTGGAGTGGCATAATCTTTGTAATCAGATGAAACTGTCCCCAGTTACCCCCTCATCAATTGTTCGGCTACACCGTCACATAAATTCCGCCGCAAAAATGATCCAAGTCTTTTAAAAGTAACGTTGAAATCAGCTGAGGATGTGGAAAACGTACTTTTAAATGCTTACAAGCTTAGAGATGTTTCCAATTCTACAAGTCGTATCCTTCCGGACCTACCATGGTGGGAGCGAAGGACGACAAAGAATAATCGAGAGGAAAATAATCCAAGAAGTATCGTACTTCTGGGTGTTCCAGATTACGCTGCAGACGATCCTTCTCAAAAGTTTGAGCACGATCACAAACAGTGGAAATACTTAGCTGAAAAGATCGGCGTTAAAACATCCATACTTGTAAGCACTTTCAGGATGCCGATGTCTACAAACTATAAAGGGAAAGGTCCTAGCCCTCTGAAGCTAACCTTTTTTCCCTGGATCAAAACCGAAATTCAGCAAACGGATAGTACTGATCAAACTACGTCAAGTGTCACAGTTCAATTGGAACCTCATGCGCCACTTCAAAAAACGTGAGCATTCCGGCTCTGACAGAGTCGGACTCCCAATAACCTCTCATGATATGAACACTACAAACTCTATTGATTGTTTATATACAAACACACAAAGTCTCTAGCAAATTATTGAACCAAATAGCTTACACCCCTCATTACTCATAAAAAACACAATTAGGTGCATCTATACGAACGCAAACAGCCTGATCAATAAGCTGCACGAACTCTCCGAGATTTGTGATGAAACGAACCCAGACATAGTTGCCATAACAGAAACGTGGTTCACTACCTCGTTTTCTGATCTAGAACTCTCTTTACCAAGCATGTCTTTATTTCAACGTGACCGTTTGAGTGATGGCGGAGGAGCAGCACTCTACTGCAAACAATCATTTATTTGCAGAGTTATGAATGACCAAAATCTGGATAAACCCGACACGCTTTGGTGTCCTATAACTCTTACTTCTGGTGACCAGTGCGTTCTTGGAGTGATTTACCGTTCTCCAACCGCGAACCTCGACCTGAACAATAAACTGATTACTGCTTTGCAATATGTAACAACGCGATATAACACTGAAATTTTGATAATGGGAGACTTCAACCTTCCTCAGCTATATAACCGTGATGATCATCCACCAGAGACATTTGAACACGAACTTCGAGCAGTCTTGGATTACACACCCCTCTATAACCACGTTAACGGATTTACTCGTATGAGGGGAGCTGACAGGCCGTCTACCTTGGACTTGATACTTACATCTGATCCTACCGCTGTAGAAACTATCACCTATAAACCGCCGATCGGACGGAGCGACCACGTTGTCCTAGAATTCTACTACGTTTGTAGTGCTAGGCGCAAATTTGACGGAATTAAATGCTTCAGAAAGGTAAACTACCGTACCCTTTGTGCAGAGCTTCAAAGCATTAGTCTCATACAGTTGGATTATTCCGATTCAGACAGTCATTGGCGCTCTCTCCTACAACACCTGAAACTTATATTAGAGAAACATTCAAAGCTCGTCCCGAAGAAAAATCCTCGACGTAACAAATTTAAGCTACGTAGCAGGACCAAAAAGTGGATGAAACAAAGGGCAGTAGCGTGGGAGTTTCACAAGGCTACCAACACAGCTGATTCTTGGGCACAATTTACACGACTGAGAAACAAAGTTATCAGCTTAATTCGAGATGATAAACAAGAGTTCCAATCGCAATTGATTACTCAGATGCACCAGAATCCGAAGCTCTTGTATAGACTTGTAAACGATAGAACAAATATTAAACCAGGAGTCTTTGCCCTGAAAACTTCGTCCGGCTTCACAGAATCCGTTGAACAAACCGCTGATTTGTTAGCAGACTTTTATGCTGGAGTATTTGCACCGAAATCCGCAGAGCACGAACAGGAACCAAGCTTCGATATGATCGTCCCACTCTGAGTGAAATAATAATTACTCCGATGGTGGTTGCGCAGCACTTAAGAAAGTTAAACGCAAAGAAATCTCCGGGACCAGACGAAATTTCACCGAAGCTCCTCAAAAGCTGTCATGCGCAGCTCTCGGGACCTTTATCTCGTCTGTTTAGCGAATTGCTTCAAGTCGGAATGGTACCAATTGATTGGAAGCTGGGAATAATTACACCAATTTACAAAAGTGGATGCCGTTCTGAAGTAAAAAATTACAGGCCTGTGACATTGCTGTCTTCGGTTTCGAAGGTTTTTGAGCGCATAATCACTGCAGAAGTAGTGCGCCACCTGGAATCGAACGGACTCTTGACAATTGCCCAGCACGGATTTCGCAGAAACCGCTCTTGTCTAACTAATTTGCTGACATGTTTGGACGACTGGACTAGTGTAGTGGACGCCGGAGGCAGTATTCATGCATGCTACTTAGACATTTCTAAAGCTTTTGACAGAGTTGATCACAACTTACTGCTGAACAAGCTAAAGAAACACGGTATTGCTGGAGGACTGTACGACTTGCTGCGAGACTATCTCAGCAAAAGACATATACGGGTTCGAGTTGACGGTATACTATCGAAGGAAATCAACGTCACTAGCGGTGTTCCACAGGGATCCGTGCTCGGACCGATACTGTTTCTGATCTATATGAATGACCTGCCAACACCACGCGGCAGTAAGATGGTTCTGTTCGCAGATGACATAAAAATATGGAAAAAAATCAGCACTGCCGAGGATTGCAGTGTGCTTCAAAGTGACTTGGATGCTGTGCAAATGTGGTTATCTGAAAATAACCTACCGCTAAACATGCAGAAGTCTCAAATCATGCACATTGGTCGTGTGCTAAGCTTTTCTCATTCATACAAGCTTGGCAACAATATCCTGGAGTACACCAAAGAAGAAAAAGACCTGGGTGTCTGGATTTGCGGTAGCCTGAAAAATGGTCTACAATGCGAAGCCGTTTACAAACGCGCGTCTCGGATGCTCGGTGTGTTAAGGCGGATATTCGGACGTTTTTCCCAGAGCTGTTTTTCTCTGATGATGAACACGTACATACACCCGCTTACTGATTACGCTTCACAAGCCTGGACCCCATGGCTTCAAAAAGACATTTCACTATTGGATCGCATACACCACAGAGCCTCAAAGTTGGTCATTGGGCTCGAAAACCTACCATTCGCTGACCGGCTAAGTAAACTGAAGCTGACGACGTTTGCACAAAGGAGACTGCGAGCCGACCTCCTCCTCACATTCAAAATCCTTAACAGTGTTTCCCACCCTTTGGATATACTATTTCACCGACGAACATCCAGCAACAACCGCGGTCACAACTGCAAGTTGCAAATACCCCACTCCAATCAGAACTGTCGCAGGTATTTTTATTCTGTGCGTATTTGTTTCGCTTGGAATTCCCTGCCAGCCACGTTGGTAAGCTCAAACACTTTTTCTATATTTAAATTAAAACTAGACGATTTCCTGAGAGCCAATCCAAATTATGCCCCGAACTATTTATAATCTATCTTTACCAGAATTATTTTGATTTTGAAATTTTTCTACACACATATACACATATACACTTGTACCTATAGTTCAACTGCATGGTTATTGTAACGTAATTGCTTTTTCAACCATAAAAGCTTGAATCTTGAATCTTGAAAAAAATCAAGGCGGTTTACAGAGTCTTTTCACCTTATGTTTGTCGTGTGCATGTGACATCCTAGGCTTGCCGAATAAATCTTGTTAGTCTTTTCCAAACAACTCTCCGATGACTAGAGTATAGAGTATTGAAACTCCGTTATATAATATGAGAAGCTAGCCTATCCGATTAACCATCACACTACAAATCTGCAAACTACATTTGCAGTATTTGCCAGTGTCAATAAAGTTGGCTTCGTTATCTGATTAAATCACCTAAGATTTACCTCGACGAACAATGAAGCGAAAGAGCGCCATCAAAATGAAATTCGTATTCATAGAATGAGTTAATTCTATATGAATAGTACCTCACTGTAAGCATGTATACAAACATCCAAAAGATTTTTTCACAGATCGATCTAATTTAACTTCAAACGTTCCAAAATTGTCTGGACCAACATTGGCAAACAGATAAGAACTAGTGTCAAACCGAACTGAAGGAGGATCAGCAATCAGTTGAGATGCAGTTTTGGCATCTAACCTTGTACCGAGACATTTTACAAGCAAACGGAAACTTTATAAATCAAATGATCAGTAGATTTATGCTTCATCGGAATTATCAGGAAATGGGTGTTTCGATCAAATTTTAAAGAAAGATCTTGTCTTCATCATAGGAAACAAATTAGATTTACAGAGGTCACTAACCAGTTTGTCCCAAAATCATTCCGCTGTGTCGATCGAATAATATCGGATTCGACATTTCGAAGTTCATGAAATCCAAGTT
>JACCGJ010010145.1:0-41624 GCA_013407085.1 Atriophallophorus winterbourni
CAACCCGTATTCGAGATTTCAATTGGCAAAAAATTAGCTCCTCTGCCAAACAACTTATCAATATCGGTGTCAAGCGAATGGTTATACCAATGTATGTAAAAAGAGATGTACTTGGTCAAGCTGACAGTTTCCAAATTGGTGATTTGATGCAATACATTCCCTTCACCAAAGAGTTTGGACTTGCCCATGCTGATTATCATCATAAAGTCTTTGCACGCTAATGAAATCAGTACATTAGAGACTGGAGGTATTCTTATTTGTGAGCAATATTATGTGCATCTTCGGCAAAACGCAGGTCGGGTATTAGTACTTTTCGTGGCTTGGTTTGGTCTATCAAACAATTTAATTTGAAATGCTTGCCATTACTTCGCGTGCATAGGTAAATACCATCTTTTCCTGTTCGAAAAGCGTGCTCTAGAAGCAGTAAAAAATGACAAACAGCGTGTGAATTAAAACATAACCGTGTTGCGATCATACATACTGGTTTCTTTATGATGGCCACGAATATATATCTGTTCACATTGAAACGTTTTCGGTGATTATGTCAACTGAGCACTCAAGTCATGGACGCTCAACCCGGAGCATCACATTTAATTAGCTGCCAAGACATTCTTTCAATATTACGATCGTTTTGTGTATGCATCAAAGTTATCTGCCGAACGAAATACAAAAGACCACTTTTAAAACAACGTTCTATTCGTCGTCAATAAAGTAAATGCAAACGACATATTGTTCGTGGCCGAATATTGCAACGTTCATACTGGAATCATACTATTTACAAGGTGATTTCCAATAGAAAATTAATAAAAATGCATATAATATTTCAGAAATAAATGTATAACAATCAGAGTTTAGACTGGTAATTCTTTGTTATAGACTACTCATGAGCAACGCAATGGTCCGAAATAAATAAATTTCAATTATCACCTTTACCGCTCCGAGTTCAAATCTCCATTCGAGCATGGATATTCACTGCTGATGCACTCTGATGAGGAAGAAACCCATGTTCAGTACATCATGTGAATGGAAATTTTATGAAATTCGAAGAAGAGATGCCAACATTCGCGGACTCCAATTAATTTGCTTTGCGGAAGTATAGCGTAAGGATATCTGTTTGGTCGATGACATCCCGATATCATGAGAAGATGAACAACGTCACACGCTATCAAACGATATGAACGACAGTCAAAGGAGCGTAAAGTGACAAGGTCTTGTATGGAACCGGTTGACAGGTAAACGACCATAAACCAGGTAAAATCATGCCGAGGCCAGTGATGTGATTACAAGATTTGTCTACACAAGTTATGACAGTGTTTTTATCTTTGGCATGATTATGACTAACGCGGTGAATCAGGATTTCAGAGACAGGTTGACCCTAGAGGTAATCCACAGGATGTGTGAAACGCGGTGGTTGACGTGGTTAAGGCTAGATATAGTGTCCCCATCCCCGAGTAAAACAGCTTAATAACAGACAAGGAGTTTAGACTTCAATAGAGCGGATGTAATTTCTCATCACCGTTATACTATGTGCTTCAGGGTTTGGGAAATTTATCACTCACCACGAAATGATGTTTCATGGGGCGATAAACATGGTTATGATTCTCAGAAGATTTACTTGAAGACGTACATTAAGACGACTGTGTATAAGTTAGTTTTGTTTGCCACTTAGGTTTAGTAGACGTCCACAAAGCTTCGAGCCCAAATAAAAATAACGTTCAATCATGCACTGAATCATTGAGACTCTTACTTTTAATTAACGTTGGAATCAGAAAATATGTTTACATGGCTCATTAACAATTGTCGCTTGAATAGTTTACACGCGAAAAAGTTGTTTTACCACATGCAGTCAATCGTTAAGGATGGTTATTTGGTAATCCGTTTATTTGTATCAATATTATATTTGATTATCAAATTGCAGTTAGTAAATGTAATTAAATTATGACCAACGATTGTGTTGATATTGATTGGGCACTTTGGATTGCAGACTCATTCGAGGTGAACTTATGATGACATTCTGAGTAATCCATTCCGCGGACAACATTCTCCGAAACCTATTCGAAATTGGATCCAATCGTCTAACATAAAGAAATAATATCTCAATTGAAATCTCGCGTTTTCGCTTGAAGTGACGTCAAACTTATATTAGTCCGTGCATGCTTTCTCCGCAACTGTTTACATCCGGAAATTGGTCGTACACGAATAAAATGATTTCAACTAAACTTTTCAAACTATTCTGTTGAATGATACTCTGTTGGCAAACGTTCACTGGAAACTATCAGAACTTCCATTATAAGAACTTCAGCAAAAAACAAAGTTATCCAATATATATTTCTGCTCGAAAATTCCCCACTTCATTTCAAATTTTGAAATATTTTCAGTCATACTTATAACCACAAGAATTGAAACATGATAGCATGATTCGTTGGATTTTAATATATATCCTGTGGGATTGTACAGCTGTTCGCTTTTTAACAATATAATTCTTGAATCTCGGGTAAAAAGACCTGATGTTTCAGCTCAATCTATTAATACACCATTCTCATTTATTTATGGTTAGATATCCGAAAAATTACAACAACACAGGATTACAGTAATAAAAAATGTGAAAAATGGAAGAATATAACGAGTAGAGAATACCAAATGTAGGGCTATCGAATGTTGTTCGTTTGTATACGTAATTCCATTCTTGCTTTAAAAATCGCCATGTAAGTCTAGTCCACCAGAATTGAGGTATTGAAATCTAGAATTAAATATCATGTAATGCTGAAAAATGGCACCCGCATTCAATTGGTGAACTTGGTATTTAGTCGGATTGTGTATGTCCTCGTGTCACTTAATCAACACACTCTTGAATCGAGAGTCTTAGTCGATGTGTTTGGGTAGACACAATTATAAATATATGAATAATATCGCGCCGTATCATGCTGTGGGCAAAGTTGCATAGACCCTGAGCTACCAACCTTCCGGTGTACAGATCATCGCGGAGACCCATCTTCAACTTGGTCGTATTGAGATGAGCTCATTACTAGATGTTTGTAATTGAAACTAGTTTTCGAAGTTGCTGTTCATTGAGAATACTGCACAAGCCGTTCACCATTTTGTTTGCCTTGTTTGTCCAGAAGAGCGTTCTTTCTAGTCGGTCTGGGAGTTCAAACCTGGGTGAATGTATGCGTCTCATGAAAAATCTTTGAAATATGTAAACTAAGCCTAGGCATGTTTGTTGAAGTTACGTTAGTGCAAGCTCACCTCAGGATATGGGATATTCCGGCATTAATTACTACCTCCGATTTAGTCCACTTTTTAACCATAAATACTCGATACCTTGAATCTGTGAATCCTTCGTTTTGCCGTTTTGCATTTTCCAGACATTGCTTCTTATGAGATTTTGCTATGACAAACCTCATCGCAGCAGATTATGTAATATTGGGCGAAAAATGCTGCAACGATCAATGTTTAAAATAAGTTGATTAGTGTATACGCATGAGTTACAATACATTCTGATGAACTCGGTGATAGGCATAGTCCCTATGAGATCCTAAAACATAAAGTTAAAAGGTTTGTGATAGCATCAATTTTTAACGAACGATAAAAGAAGGATGTGTGGTTCTCATACTCCTCTGTCGTGAAACTTGCGCACAGCATCAAAGTTCATTATACTACTAAAATTGAAGTCGGTTTCATCAAGTGGTTATTGGTCTACTTCCGTCGATATCTGCGATAGATGTTAATCGCAATCGCATAAGTAAATTGTACAACAAACCATCTGAAATGACTATATAGTTCTATCCAGGTTTTACAATCTCTGCAGAAATGATCAAAAAGATGGGCGCTCCTCAGTCGATCGGCAGTGTTTCCGTAATGGTGGCGAGCAGCTGAATACAATACCTAATGTTCCGCAGTTAAATATTACACCACGTTTCAAAATAAATATCTACAATATGTAAAAATAAAACATATTGTCTAAAAATTAAAAATATGGAACACGTGAAATTCAAACACCACTGTGTTGAAATCCTGCAATTCTTATTGGAGCGATTCGCCTGGTGAACAAAATCAGCGAATCACATTTCATGTATGAGTATGAAAATGAATTGGATTCATCAATGGTTTTGGGCCATTCTCCCTCCATTTACACACTACGGTAATTTTATTAAGTAAGCCTGAAGTACGTTTTCTGTAATAAACAAGTTTCTACAACATCACCGCTGTTACATGTAGTCATTCACGTGATAATATGGATCGAAGTTAAATTGATACACTCGTGTAATTGTTATTTTGCAATCAGACGTCAACGTCCCGTGTGGATGAGGCCATATTGCATCTTTGGGAATGAAGCTGTTACTAAGGCAATTTCTCTCGATTAATTTTTGGCATTCAAGATTGTAAATTTATGGTCGAAAACTGGTGGTGTATGGTGTATTATCAAAACTATTGACCAACATTGAAGCTCTGTGATATAAGCGGTCCAAAAGTAAAGTATGTTTCTGGAGCGATGGTGTCCGGTCTTGTCAGCATAGTCTTGAGCCCCGTGTATATACGTGTTTATTGAATCATTATTGGATTACTACTATATTGATAATATCAGTTTGAGGCTTTGCTAGGATTAACACTATATGCCGTTAATCGCATAACATTTTGCATCAAAGCTACAAAATTCTTACTTTTTATCATTCCACTGTTTATTTTGAGACGAATGAAATCTGTGTTTTCTGTCTGATTCAAGTAATATGAATCGATATTTTGTCATAATCAACTATCAACATTGATGGTTGAATAATCATTTAACATTACAATAAATTCAGCTAAAAATATAGGTACAAAAATATATACTTGTTAACTTCTAGATTTATTCATCATTCAAGATTCATAAGATATGGTCAGAAAAAAGCAGCTTCACAATTAATGTAGCATCGTAAATATTCGTTTAAGAAAAAAGATAACGATTGCTCATGTAATGGAAAGAATAGTCCAGTTGAATTCCTATCGTTAGTTTATACGCAAGTTTCGCTAAATCATCATGAAACAAATACGTGTCCGAATTTAGAATGAGCGTTTCGTCCCTGGGGGCGGCAACAATAGTTTCAGGGTAAGTAATTCAAAGTAATTCAAAGTTCTATGGTCCAAAAAGTAAATACTTTACAGTAAATACAGATTAAAAATATAGGGAATTCATAAAAACAACACAAATGTTTTATCAATATGGAAAGTCAGCACGTGCATTCAGGTGCAAGGTTGGGTTTGGTCAACGTATACTTGTCAAGTTCAGCCTTGAACATGTTCAGGCTTGTTGCGCAAATGATATGTGGGGGCAGGGAGTTCCATAGAAAACAGACTCTGACAGCAAAGAAAAACCTTCGACAATTTGATCTGGAGTGTGGAATAATTAACTTGTATCCATGCGATCTGCTACCACGTGCTTCTTGCCGATGAAACAGGTGTTCAAGTGGGTGATCGACTGTATGCAGAATGTTGAAAAGCAGGATCAAGTCACCTCTGAGACGACGGTACGAAAAGTCAAAGAGGTTGAGTGTTGCAATTCGCTCCTCGTATGGTCTGTTGTATAGCCCGGTCACCAGTTTTGTAGCGCGGTGGTATACCCGTTGCAGCAAGGTCATGTCCTTTTGTAACCATGGGGACCATGCTTGAACAGCATACTCCATTGTTGGTCTGATATAGGTGTTAATTATAGGTGGGAGTATCTGCTTTGAGAAACGACCAAAGATCCTTCTGAGCAATGCTAAGATTTGGCAGCACTTTTTGTATACAACAGAACAGTGCCGTGAAGACTTAAGGTTACTGCTAATCCACACGCCCAGGTCTTTCTCTTCAGTAACCCATGAAAGTTGCTGGGATCCCAGAGAGTATGTGAATTCGAATGATTTACCGACGTTCAACATTTTACATTTTTGGATGTTGAATGGTAAGCAGTTCCGCAAGGACCAATTATGAAGTGCTTCGAGATCTGTTTGGAGAATTTGGCAATCTTCTATGGTGCGTATGCTAGTCCAGACTTTGATGTCATCCGCAAATAAAATGATTTTTCTGCGTACGATTTCGGGTATATCATCCGAGGTCAGCGATTTGTCGCATGTAGCATGAACTTTCGACAAACAATCGTAACACGTGACAGACTTTGCCTTAGGACTTACCGACTTTCGGCAAACCGCACACATGCAGCCCGGTGCGCTTTGTTTTCGTTTCGGGGTCATCCGGTCAGGGTTATGAGCAGCACTGTTCAGTGGTTTGTGCACAAGCATTGGCTCTGTCGAGCGATCGATGATGAATATAGTGTGCGCGACAAAAAAATTCAGTGTTCACGAAAAAGAGCAAAATCAGAATTTAATCCGGTGATACTCTTCGGTAGTTGATCGCACGATGTTGAAAGTATGACCAGTCGACGGCGAAGAATAAGATCTTTCCGATGACGTTAATCCCTTTGAGGACTTGAAGAGTATTAACAGAGTTGCACGCGTAGATCCAATATGGGAAAATCACGATAAATCCCAATTTGCTCGTATTATCGAATACCGCTACGAGAGTGGTATATCCAAAAAGCTGAGTTCGAGAGGAGTCCAACAACGTATAATATATTCACGTAAGTGTAAGTTTAAGAGTAGTATATCCTGATAATCAGGAGCTCAAAATAATACGACCGCACGGCACGTTGTTAAACGTCGTACATAATGAAATATTGGTGACAGATAATTAGGGAATTTTTATTGTCGTTTAGGGCCGCGTTTATGTTGAGACTCACACTTTTAAACAATATTTTACGGGATGATATGGGGTATTTAATATTTTGTATGCAAGTATAATTTCACCTGCAGCTGTTTAGTTTAGCGGTTGGTATTTTAAAACTTGCAACCATGACCTAGGATGTTGCATGCAGTTTGAATTTGAAATAAGTACTACGGACTTTATATGCGAAGATAAAGTCTTGATATATGTGTATACTGTTTATTGAACATATAATAACTAAAATATGCACATCGATATATATTTCTGGTTTGGAAATTTGTCAGCTGATGTGCAGCATTTTATTAATTAAAGTCCCGCTTGGGAATAGCCACGGATGAAATACTATTTCTCGCTCGTAAGCAGGTCGTACTACAAACAACCTCTGTCCATTACATTGTGCGGGTGAATGATTTCTATTCTCGTCCTTATTGCTGTTTACGTCGCGAAAAACAAACCGCATGTGGAAATAAATATTCATTTCCGATTACTATGTTAATTTCGAAATCGTTTCATGTGAAATCGTAAAACTGTTAGCTATTTGTGACTGCGACACTCGCCGTATGTTCTTAGAATTTTCAGTTTCAAGTGGCATGCATCGCGCAAATGTTTGTCAGGTTTTAACCCGTCGCAATATAATCATAGGAGATATTCCGGGATCCATGGTCAAACGATTAATCGACAAATTAATATCATGGATTTCATATAGCGATTTGAAGAAAACCGAATGAAAGCAGTTACCTCGCTATCCACAAATAAATAAAAACTGAATCATCATGTTCCCAAATTCGTCTCAATGTAGCAGGTCGAAAAAAAACGGAAAATCAATACGTCCCCTACACACCACGATCGGTTTCTGGTTGTTTGCCGTAATCTGGTTCAGACGGTAAGATGCAATTCATTGAGCATTGAAATAGTTGTATAGTGGTAAACAAAAGGTGTACACTTATGCTAATATTAAGTAGGGTTCTTACAAAGAACGTCAATCAATAAAAATGATAAGATTTACATAATAAATATGTTCATTTGCATGTATTTCCATCAAACACAGGGTCAACAAGTTGCAAAGTTATGCCACTGTTCGATAAGTTCGGTCCGACAAACATGTTCGACCACATATGCACAAACACATGCAAATACGTCTTAACCCCAAGATGATGAACAAAAATGCTCATCTGCATGAATTTCCATCGCATACACACAACGCACGACCAGATTCATGCTGGTTGAACACATCAGGTAAGGACTGGTGGATCAGGATCCGAATTCGCTTGAAACAATGAAAAATTGATACATAAGTTGCGCTTGAATGCCAGAGGGCATGGTTGAATGCTCCGCTTCTCACAATCGAAGCAAAACTGCCACGTGTATCTTTCTCTAATGCGTGTCTCTTTTGCATTGAATTCACTCACGTAATACGTTATAAACTTAAACATTCTAGGCTAATTTTTGATCAATACTCTATGACTATGTACGATCTAATCCAGATATTGCCACCCACATAAGAAAAAATAGAAATCTATATTACCCCAGTAATGTATATATTATTGTAGTGGAGAGGACTGAGTGAATGTATATATTATTGTAGCCCTATTCCCAGTATTCAGTTACGGTGAAGTACATTGGTTGTTCAAAGATAAATCTGGAATCGTGGAATAGTTTGAGAGCATTTTGCAAAAGCATAATATAATATCGATTATTGCCATTTTACAGAGGTCGTCATGCACGTGTTTTATCATTAAAGCTGATATTAGACGATTATAGATGCAGTCCGAACGTTTTTTATATTATTATCAATTTTGCTGCGAAACTCTGAAATAACTTAGAACTTTCATTAGAGCGATGCCTGGGTAACTATTATTTTCGGCGTCTTCAACTTTTCACTCGATTTCAACCCATTTCTTCAAGTGCAATTATCAAACATTCCGCACTTTTCAATCGAAATGGAAACACTGCTTCTACCGGAGTTTCAACACTGTTTCTTCTTCTTCGACTCCGGAATCTTGATAGGTCTCAAATAAATTCAAATACAAAATTTACCAACAGTTCGTAACCTCATTACATAAGCTGACTTTTTCTACTACTCTCCGTACATATACTGAATAACGATTCAAACTCTAATTTATTAAAACAATAAACAAGCGGACAGATTTTGTTTTATTTAGTCTTAAGTTTTGAATATCAAATGCTGAATTTGAGTCTACAGGCTCTGCGATCAGGTGCAATTCCATTTTCACAATTATCATTAAACTGAATTTGCGCATCTTTGGCTAAATTTGTGAAAGTTAGACCAAAAATAGCCGATTAAATTGGCGAGTATCATATAACCCCAAATACAGACCACCAAGGTCCGAACACCACTTGTGAATTATATCGATTGAGAACAACTCCGTCTATACATGCGGTCGATATCGCGCACGCACATCGACCAATGAGAAACGAGTAAAATCAGACCGATCGATCACCGCACCATGAACCCTTAGTGCGTGGGTGAGATTGTGCACATTCGCTGTTCCACAGCCGAGTAGCACAGCCGTATGCTGATAGAAGGGTCATCATGACGTGTAATAACGTGTAGCTCCATGAATATACCTTAATTCAAAATAAACCCAATGAACCTCATTTCAACTCAGCTTTAAATATATAAGTGCAGCTCCCTAAAAAACAATATGTAACCCCTGTATTCTAGAAATTGAGTGACACAGCGTCTACGACGATTAACGACATCAGGTATTCTTTCCTGCATTACAAGCTGTGGTTGTTAACATCATAATTTATTGGTAACATTTCGCTTTAAACTAATATGACGAATGAATCGTCGAGGCTTGGACAACCCACATAAACGGGAACCACAAGGGAATCAATTGGCCTAAAGCTAACTACTTCATAATCAAACTTGGCAATCAGAGAGATCGACAGTTGAAGTAACCGTTCAGTTGCAAACGGACAAACAGTTCGAAAGCATACGGATCATGTGCATATTGTTCATTTAACGGTCAAAAATATTTTTTTAGTTCATTGGTTATTACCCGCTTTGGGTGAACAACCAAAATGTGCAATGCTTTCGGAACCAACTGACGAAATTTTATCCAATTTGTTAGTTGCACATTATATGAAACCAGTAATGCGTGGATGTTTGCAAACCAAAACGAGGTAGTGTGCTTCCCTACAAATTCCGCAGTGCTAACCTATTGCGTTTTCATGTTTCAAACTGTGGAACAAACCTGGCTTGAGAATAATGCACAACGTTTCGCTTGAACAGAACGATGAGTTTTCGCGTGTGTTGCCACAATGGACGGAACTGCTGCAAGCTGTTTATGGTCATCCAATTTTTGGGACGCATCGATTGCTCGGCGTTCGTGTGCTGTTCACCATGGTCTACACGAATTTCGCGATTCTTGGAACGTTGTGCAACATATTTGTGGTCTGCATACTCGTATTTATGCGCCATCGAACATTGAGCAATATTACAAACCTGTTTGTGCTCACGTTGCCTAGTTCCGACATTCTGTTTCGCGGGTTCAACATGCCCATGCAAGCTTATTTAGAGTTGTACGAGAGGGCGTTCTCAGGCGTCACTTGCAAAATAGTGACCAGCATTTTCGCCCTCCTTATGCACGTGTCTTGCCTGACGATGCTCCTGATTGCATTCGATCGTTACTTGATCATTATTTATCCACATCGCGCGAGAATGTCTCGAAAAGCTGCGATTGTTTTAATACTTCTCGTAACCTTGATTAGCGTCTTAGTTAGTATACCGATCATCATGTACACGCAATCCAGTAACGCTATTTGGCCAATCATCTCAGCTGATGGCAATTCGAAACCTTCCAGTCTGAGGGACTATTCATACTGAATCGAGCAATGGCCCAATCCAAACGCGCGACTGACGTATTCAATCCTCACGTTTCTATTGCAATTTTTCTTCCCATTGGTTTTGACCGTGAGCTTGTATGGACCTATTTTTGTTCGCTTAAATGTGCGCCGACTCAAGCAAAACGCGCTCGAACGAACAAAACCCACAAACCACATTCTCATACGGATCGTTGCTTGTTTTGTGATGTGCTGGACACCGTGGACTTGTTTCTCATTATGGTTGGAAACCCAAGCGTATCAGACACACATAACTGGATATGGACAGGTCCGGTGAAAAAGGCTGGAACGAATGTGCACAAGTTGTTATTCGAGCTGATTACGGTAGTGAATTCAAGTCACACCGTGCACGAGCAACAAAATGAAAGCGTGTTAGCGGATGACACGAGCATCCCGAAATTCGGTGTGCAATCAGCGGAGAATATGACCAAACTAATCGATATATTTCTCAAGTTGCTCGCAATGAGTTCAGGGTGTATTAACCCGTGGCTTTATGGATGGTTAAATAAATTCTTTTGCTCTTCGAAAGGAAGGCAGTGGAGATGATTGTTTGCACCAACCGTTGCGCGGCATCATGACAAGGGATCGCCTCTGCAAATTACGCCGACGTTTTTAGCTGCACCGACAAAGCAATTTGATTAAATGCCACATTTCGTGCCACCGGGAAACAAATCAACAACGACATGTTTGATGCTCAGTGGAAAATGATTGGAAGTACCAAAAAACAAGGGATATATTAACGAATAGTGTTCCACGTATCCATGCCTCCATAATGGTCCAGTTGTCCATAACCAACATGCAATCATTAGTACATAAACAAGCACGGGTTGCAAAATATCCCAATCAGAAATAAATTATATGAACACAGGTGTTTGAGCACGGACCTCAAAGGTGACCTTCACTAAGAACGTCTATTGGCAGGAGCAAGGAATGTGGACAACGTGGAACGGTGAGAGGGTCTACAATCAACCGGTAATATTTCGGAACTGTTCCGTTAAACTTAAAGTAAGTTGATGTAGAGAATAGTAGCGGTATAACTGGTACACGGTAATTAGTTTCCACAACCTCAGTTGACCTTGTGACGGATAAGAAAATTTTCCGCTGAAATTGTGTCGAACTGTTGATGCGGTGAACATTCTCTCTCTCGCCACAGTAACCTTCGTAACAAATTCGGAATATTGAAACTGGTGTGGCCGTAAGAAGGAGTTCTGTATAAATTGGCAGTATAAAGTTCCTATCTACAACAAAATCTTCACTTGCGAACAGAAGAAAAACTAGCTGAATTTAACTGTTGTTTGATCCCGGCAGAGCAATAATACTCACAACGAATAATGAAAGTTTAAGCTTTGCTCAAGAATTGTAAATTTCTTAGTTAACTACTGCTTCCTATATTTTGTTATACACATCGGTCTGTTTTGTTCAAGTTTCGAGAAACATATGTTTGTAATTAGATTATACAAAAATATAATTTTGTAAATCGTCTTTGTGTCATTGGATGAATAATCGATTAAAATGAAACTCCGATACGGAGAAAATAATGGTAACTAGTTTGAAATAAGGATCACTAGAATGAAATCATTTGAACAGTTAGTGCATGCTAGGTCAAATTATTAAACCAGGAAGTGATGCATAACTAATAAAAAATATTTTATGGTAAAATATAATCTTACTACGTTAGCGCCGCCTGTGCTGCAGAATGGAAACTATTCATATTTCAAATGATCTACTGTATGATGATTTGAATTCAGGAAGACGATCATTGGGAAGACCGCACTTCCGGGACAAAGGAGTTTTCAGAAGAGATATGTACGCCCTCGCTATTGACCAAAGGAGTTGAGAAGAGCTTAGTCGCGACCACTTAATTTTAATGCCTTTTTTAGAAGTCAACTTCAAGCTGGGCAGGCAACAGTTATTGCCCTTGGTTGATGAACATAGAACACCTCGTCACCGTGCAACTACCGCCGATTGGCGAGAACTGCATATCGCTGTGAGTGCCCGCAAAGACATTATCCCCTCGAATCGCGCTGTTTAGTCAGCTTGAGCGTAAAACCATCGTGAGTTTGTGATGTTTATCCGTGGATAATGATACGTATTAATGCCAATAGTAACATGAATTTTCGGATCCGTTACCCGCCGAGTCAGTAATAACAAGCGAAGACAAAAGCAGAGTGAATTGTATTCTGAAATTCGCAATTATGAAGCTGAACCATAATATTGATCGATAATTTCAAACTATCTAATCAGCTCTCGACAGGCTTAAAACAATCAAGCGTTCGTAGCACAATGTATCCTCTATCCACACTGTAGTTAACGTGAAGATTCGAGTAAATATCTTGAAATTGGTTTAGGTCATCGTGTAGGCTTATGCAAGGCAATTGAGATAAATTCGTGCGCCGTCACCGGAGGCTCTGGGTCACATGGTGCTGAAACTCTTCGGTCTAAGCTTATGCACATCCTTCGATAATTCAGCACTTCCATTCACTTGTCTACTGGTCTGATTCGCAGACTCATCGGTCGTACCGAACTGTTGGAAGGGACTTTGGTCGATTGCTCGAGAAATCAGTGTTTCCGTAGTAGTTAGCGCTACCCTGTAAGACGTGCGTCAATGTGGTTAGGGACTGCGTTTAGAAATGGTTCCAGCGCTTTCTGACACGCAAATGTTTGGAAAGACTCTGACTTCTTTTCAAGCCGTTTAACGTTCGCCTCTACAGCGAACATGCGTCTTTCCATCAGAGTTTTCGGCTCTTGATAAATCACTAGTTAATCTCAATCTGCATGGATTACATATATAGCAGATGACTGGTAATTTTTCATTATTAATTATTGTCATAAACTCGGGTGATACATATTTTTCACAGTTCGCATGAATAAGAATTGAACACAAGTAACATTTAACTTGACGCAATCCGGGACTTACCAACTTTGACAAAGTTTGCACATTTTACAGGCCTCGTCGTCAGGTCCGTTTAAGGTCACGTTGTCGGTCATTGTTACAAAATCGCGAGATCGAGTCGATACACTGGGCGAGCGGACGTTTATCGATCGGTGTCTCTCGGCGGAGTGCAAGAACGAGGGGATGCGAAGTAGTACAACCCAACGGACAGTAAAATGGCGTACACTTTCACGTAAAGGCTGTTCTGTGAGATTTCATCCGAGAGTGTTGAAACAACTGTCAGTAAATATCAAATAGCGAGTTCTTCCTGATGATATCCGAGTTGTTGCGTTATTCTGGATTGAAAGCAATGTTGCACGCGTATGCAATATGGAGTAGAAACTGGAAAGTTTTGCTTCTCAAGAATTCCGAATGAGGAAATTGAGACAAGTTCAATGATATAAGAACCGTCTAGATCCGTCAATAGAGTGAGCAATAAAAGCCAAAAGTATACGAGCACCGTTGCCTGAACGCAATACGAACATACGTATAATATTGGTCATTAAAACTCCGCTTGAAACCGCGCTGAGAATGACCTCAGTATCTGGATTACTAATTACCTGAAACCGAATGGTCATTGCCAGAAATTATTCAAATGGGCAAGCAGTATCTTGAGAATGCCGAGGAGATTATTTGGGCGGTTCTTTCATACAACACTCACCTGCATTTCGAACAATTACATCCATCCAACGAAAGAATACATAATCCCAGCTTGGTAACCTGGTGGCGTATAGACATTGAATACCTGGGTGAAGTTTACCACCGGAAGACGAAGCTAGTAGGTGTGATGCAGCGCATCCATATATACCGAGATCTGTTTCTGTAGTGGTCCAGACGAGATCATGCTTGTCAAGCTGATAATCGTGTAGAAGGGTTAAATGTTAACACATTTGAGTGTGCCCAGATCCTATGAAATGCCAGAGATTCATTAACAGGTCTGAGACGTTTTTCATATTTTAATATAGCTGGCAAACAGTATGAAGTTTCATCCAATATCCTCTAATATATCTTTTATGCGCACCAATAACAGATAAGCTCCAAGCACCGAGCCTTGCCGAACTACACATATGATATCTATTCGTTTAGAGAAAGTGCTGTCGACGTGAACTTGGACGTGTTTATCATGCAGATCGACTCTTATCTAATTCAGCAACATTCCCGTTATTCCATAAGCTTCCAGGTTTTTTCATTAAAATGTCATTGTTGACTCTAACGGAAGCTTAGGAAATGTCGATGTAGCAAGTGTGTACAGACTTACCTTCATCTAGTGCCTCGGTCCAATCCTCGCACGTTGTAAAAAAGTTAGATAAACGGCAAAGATTTCTTCGAAAACCGTGTTATGCGGCAGTCAAAATGTTCTTTTAGGCGGGCGTTTACAATGCGTTTTATTAATTTAGATATCACCAGATGTAGCGGTACCGGTCTATAGTTTTTTCAATCTTAACGGCTACCACCTTTATAAATAGGAGTTATCATCCCTGATTTGCAAAGCGGTAGTACGTTTCCTTCATGTTAGCTGAGATTGAATAAGCGCGTGAGAGTAGCAGTCAAATTAATTAGACGCCTGTGAAGTATACCTTTGGTAAATTTGACTGCGCCAGGCTACTTCGTTTCGTTTAGTTGAACACGTTTTCTCCTAACCGTTTGCGGTATCTTGGACATATCGAGTTTAATCTATTGGACTCGAGTTTCGCTCTTATTAGAGCTCATCAGCAGTGCATATCCTGTATCGGGTCTGACTCCAACCCAGGACCTTCACCATTGTAGTCTCATGTCCTACGGCCTCAGCTACCCACCCCCGTTTGACCGATCGCGATTAAGTCTTCATAAACAGTACTTGACGTGACGAGCGGTTGGATTAATTTTGACCTCCGATATTTTTGGATATAACTTTCTTGGTTTTCATCCGATCGGTTTGATTTTTGGATATATATCTGAAAGCTTGCTACGTCGGATCTCTTCATACAAGAAACATCCATCTGCGACGTGTCGTTCTTCGTGTACGTCAACCGTGGATTTTTCTACAACTTGTTCGTTTATTGGAATCGCTTTTGTGTTTCTGCTGTTCGATTACCCCATTGGAGTTTATCACTGTCGGGAACTACTCGGAGAAATACACAACGTGATATCAAATTCACGCCAAAAATCTCGAAGGGAATCTGGCAAATTAGCAGCTAAATCGAGTGACGAAATTTTCCGACAACCCGTCATTTTCCGTCAACTCCGCCCAATACCACACAAATCAACCGCAGCCGTATCGATTTTTGTGCTCTGATTTGTACTTTTGGTTGACCCCGTTAACATGAAACAATCTGATGTTCGCGAAACGTGCGTCGTCTGCATGAAAGTCGTCAGTGGTAAGGTCAAATCTGTCACGTGTCAAAACTGTTCCCACAAATGCCACGCAAAATGCGACAAATCATTGACCTCGGATGCGCTATCGATCCTGATGGATGAAAACATGCCTGGTGTATGCTACGTGTGCAAAAGTTGTCGAGTCAAACCAAACGCAGATTTAACTGCTCGAACAAGTGTTGCGCAAAGCAACCTGGATGATCGGATGCTAAGCTTAGAGCTTATCATACAAACGTTGAAGACATCGGTAGAGACTCAAAATTCTCAGTTTGCCAGTATGTTTTTCAATAAATCGGAAACCACTGACGGTAATACCAGTCAGATAAACACTAAATCTCCGATCTTTCAACACAAATGTTCAGCTGTGGCAAATGTGCCGGAGTGTCTTGAGGAGCGTCCTTTTCATCAAAAGGCCACCTTTACAAATGCGACTGTTAAAGGCCTGTCTGCCCAAAACATCCCTGGTTCGCAAAAGATACGAAGCCAAAGCCACCTGCTCACCCGAAGGATCAGCGAAAACCCTTAGGTTCAAAACCAAAAGTCATCGTGCAAAACACTCCCAAAGTGGACACTATAGGTATTCAATCTAAGGTAGTTGAAACGTCCAGCAACCAGCGAAAGCGCCAAACACAGAGTGTACATTCAGTCCATGGACTAAGTGTGATTTGCACCAACGTAAAGGAAACGAGTGCCACCTTACTAGGGGACAGGCTAAAGCACGATAAAGAAGAATGGAAAAGGTTGTGCAACAACATGGACTTGGAGCCAGTTGAACCACTATCATTGATACGACTAAGTCGTAAACCTACTTCTTCAAATCTGGACCAGCCAAGATTGCTTAGAATCACGGTTCGCTCTGAAAGGGATCTTGAAAACATCTTACTATCCGCTTTTCTCCTGCGTAAGGAGCGTTCAGAGACCACTGCAAGGATCTTTGCTGATGTGCCCTGGTGGGAAAGGGCCCGAAAGGACCAGCAACAAAACCAAACGAAACAGAGGGATGATCGAAGTATAATCCTTTTGGTAGTTCCAGAAGCTGATGAAGCAACTGATAAAGCGGTGCAGCGCAAACACGATCAGTTACAATGGAGATTCCTCAGTGATAGACTTGGTTTGCATGATGTAGCTGTGACGGACACGTTCCGCATCCCCAAATCTACGAATTATAAGGGCATCGGTCCTAAGCCCCTTAAAATAACGTTCTTGCGTAATGATATGTGGAACACGGTCAAAACTCGTTGGGAAAATGGCCGCAGAATGATCCCGCGAGAAATTAGACTAGGTGCATCGAAACCCCATATTGGAAAGATAGATGCATCAACAAATAGTGAACTTGAATTACCAGGAATGTCGCTTATTCGTCATGACCGTGAAACCAGAGGAGGAGGAGTAGCTTTGTATTATAGCCAAAACCTTCTGTGCCGGGAGATTACGGATCCAGACATCGTGTTACTGGATACACTCTGGTGCTCAATCCGACTAACGGCGAAGACTGTGTTTTGGGAGTAGTATATCGCCCACCGTCTGCACAGGAAACTTACAATCTGGCCCTACTGGATAAAATTCGCATGGTTACTTCCAGATACACTTGTGGATTTCTGATTATGGGTGACTTCAATTTACCGAATCTACAGAGCAGCACCAATAACCCAGAACACTCCCTCGAGCGCGCATTCAGTGAGTTGTTTGACGATATTCCTCTTTATAACCACATTACATGTGATACCCGATACCGCGGAAACGACATACCTTCACTCTTAGATCTCGTTCTGACAAGCAATGAACATGACATTGATAACGTTGCTTACGAAAGTCCACTGGGACTAAGCGATCACGTCGTCATCCAGTTTGACTATCTGTTTGAAGCTATAAGAACAAATGATGCCCGTAAAAGAGTTAGGCGGATCAACACTATGGCGTTGAGTGATGCTCTGAAAAACACGTCTAACTGCCAACCGCAAAACCAGCAACGTAAATGACTTTTGGATATGGCTGATATCTAATCTCAAAAGTTCAATCGAAGTGAGCTCCGTATTTGTCCTCAGGAACTCAAGAAAAAACTTTGAATTTAAATTACGAAGCCGAACTCGTAAGTGGTTAACGGTACGAAACATTGCTTGGCGACACCATCGGCAAAACCCATCATCCGAGACCTGGGAAACATTCCGTTTACTGCGGAACAAAGTAAACAAATTTGTCTTCCAAGACAAGTTGTGCTTCCAAGAAGTGATATCAAGCATGATGGAGCGAAACCCCAAAATACTATATCGTATGGTTAACGATCAAGCTAAGGTAAAACCTGGGGTAGCGTCCGTGAACACATCAGCTGGACCAACAACAACTGCAGCAGAAACTGCTGATGCTCTAGCCACGTTTTATTCATCGGTATTCAACCCGATACAACATGCAATAAACAGCCCAAATCCAACACTTTCAAACACGGTTGCCCTAAGTGAAATAAGTGTCACTGAGAAACGCGTCCTCCAAGGTTTATTTAATCTTAAAACCGGAATGTTTCTTGGGGCCGACGGATTAAACCCGAAAATATTGAAGCAATTTGCGAGTTTGGTACACAAACCACTCACTTATCTGTTCGAGCAAACACTGGCAAGTGGAGTGATTCCTACAGATTGGAAACGAGGAATAATTTCTCCAATTTACAAAGGTGGAAATCGCTCCGATGTTTCCAATTACCGACCCGTTACTCTGTTACCAGTGATTTCAAATTACTTGAGCGACTCATTGTTGACGATCTAATGAAACACTTCGAGAATAATCAGTTGCTTTCGAGGAAACAGCATGGATTCAGACGAAATTATTCCTGTTTGTCTAATTTACTGGTAACGCTAGATGATTAGACAAAATCGGTAGATAAAGGACAAGCAATACACGCGTGCTACTTGGATATTTCAAAAGCATTCGATCGTGTTGACCATTCCCTACTACTGCAGAAGCTTGAAGGCCTTGGTATTACTGGAAAGTTGCTGAATTGGCTAAATGACTACCTAACAAACCGCACTAACCAGGTACGTGTTGATGGTGCATTATCCAAACCAATTGCAGCAACTAGCGGAGTTCCCCGATGCTCAGTCCTTGGTCCGATCCTCTTTCTGGTTTATGTCATTGAAATACCGGAAATTGTTCGATGTAACATTTCGTTATTTGCGGACGACATAAAGATTTGGCGCAGCATTCGTAGTCCAGAAGACTGTCTGCTATTACAAAAGGATCTTGATACGGCTTCACATCTGGCGTTGAGAACAAACTCCGTTTAATAACTTCCACAAATTGCAGGATCATGAATGTGGGGAATCGAGTATATTTCACATATCACGTGGTTCGCCTGTCCTTGAAAGTGCAGTGAAGAAAAGATTGGGTGTCTGGATTGCCTTCCAGTTTTAAAACAATCACTTCAAGCAACAGAGAGAGCTTTAAAAAACAACACGCGTTTCTAAATCTACTCAAACGTGTATTTGGGAAATTTTCGCCCAAGATATTCCCAAGGATCATGAATACATACTTGAGACCAGTCATAGAATACGGTGTGCAGTCATGGTCTTCGTGGCTCAAGAAGGATGTGGAACTTATGCAGCGAATCTATCACCGCTCAACGAAACTAGTTCTCAGCATCCGAAACAAACCATATAAAGAAAGAATAGCTCAAATGAATCTGTTCGACTTTCCATATCCACGAATCAGAGGAGACCTTATCTAACTTTACAAAACATTCCATACCCCGAACCATCCCTCACATGATTTATTCACGCGAAGGGATACGAGGAATTATCGGACCCATGAATATGTGCTGGTCGTACCCCATCCCCGCCTGAACTGTAGAAGGTATTTTTACTCTTTCCGTATCTGTTTTACTTGGAACAGTTTGCCTTCAACCGTTGCTCACGCCACTAACTTGCATGACTCTAAAACGAAATTAGACGAATTTTTATTGCATTATTCGTTTCCAGAACACTTATATACTGTTTAATCTGTGTTCTTATATTGTTTATACACTAAAATTTTAATTTTTACCATACTATGGTTGTTGTTAAGCTTGTTGCTTTTTAGACTATTAAAAACCTTGAATTACCTTGAATTATCTGTCTGACCCCAATCATCCTAGTCGCAAGTCGCTGGACCCTTTGAGACATGCTCTATCTTTTTTTAAGTACGGTGCCCAGGATAGAACGCAGTATTTCAAGTGAGGCCGCATGACTACTTTGTATAAGGGAATGAAGATTGAAGGTTTTCGGCAAGATAACGCTGAGGGATGTCTGAACAATTCTCTGCAAGCCTTGTTTGCAGCTTCGGCACATTGAGTAGCCCATTTAAAATCGCCTGTAAATAGTAATGCCTAGATCCTTCACTTTCTGAGCAGCCGCTATTCTGATAGTTCCTTCATCAACTTCTAGTTGGATTTTCGCTAAATCAGTCGTCAGAAGACAGCTCTTCCCCAAGTTTAGTGGCAAGTCCCAGGTCTTTGTCCACTCGATTACTTTTTCTAAATCAGAGATAAGAGTATCTCTGCTGTCGGTTCCTAGGATCTTGACATCATCAGCAAACAGAAAGCAGCGTGAACTCAAGCATGCTGCCAGGTCGTTTACAAAATAAGAAAAAGTAATGGACCAAGCACCGAGCCTTGAGGCACTCCACTGAGAATCAGTGATTCCTCCGAACACACTCCTGCAATTCTAACATAGTTAGTGCGATTAGTTAAGAAGCTGTCTAACCATCGATGTAGGTCACCTGTGACGCCACACATACTTGGTTTGTGCAGAAGGTACCTATGGTTCACTGAGTCAAATGCATTTTGAAAATCCAGGTAGCAGACTTCGACTACTCTCCCTTCATCGAGGCGTTATGTCACTTCGTCAAAAATGCTCAGAAGATTGGTTAGGCAGGATCTTCCTTTCCAGAATCATTGCTGGGCATCGAATAGTAAGGAATTGGCTACCAAATGTTTACATACCTGGTGCCGAATGATTTTCTCCAAGCACTTGCAAGGAATGCTTGTCAGGCTTACTGGCCTGTAGTTGCGTACATCTGAAATGGGACCCTTTATGTATATGGTTATTACCGCCGCTCGTTTCCAATCATCCGGTAGTATACCTTGGAGTAAGTTAGCTTCAAAAGGATTTCTGATTGCAAGGCTAACAATATTCGCGAGCGATTAAAGAATAGCCGGATGTATACCGTCGGGGCCAGCTGACTTAGTTTTATCCAGCTGCGACAGAACTGTGGTCACCATTTCCTGATTAACCTCCGCCGAGCTAAAGGGAGGTGCTCTGCACTCGTGAGTTTCTAAAAAGTTAACTGAATCGCACCGATAAACACTGCAGAATAATAAATGCAACGCATCGACTTTTTCCGGTGCAGTCATAGCCGTCATGCCATCGTCAAGCACTAACGTACCTATTTCTTCTCTTAATGATCGTTCGGACTGAACATAGCCATAAAAAGCTTTCAAGTTAATCTTTGCTTTTTTGGCAAGTCGGGATTTGGAGTCCATTTTAGCTTCCCTTTGCAGCGCAACAGCAGAATTTCTGGTCTGTATGTACTGCAGTCTAGATCTTTAGGTTCCACATAATTTGTAAGCCCTCCAGCTACGGTCACGACATCTAATAGCCTTGCGAATAGACGCGCTCCACCAGGGTGGTTTTCCTCGCGTTCTCACTTGTTGTAGAGAAGCGAAACTATCCTGTAGTTTTAAAAGGTGCCCTTTTATAATATGTTACCTGATTTCTACATTAGGTTCTAATTCGTCTGGTTCCCAACTTAGATTCGTTGCTTGAGTCCGTAGTTGGACGATGTCCATTCGACGAAAGTTGCGGGACATCTTTACTTGGGGACTAGGATGCACTGAAGTCCAGTCAAGAAAAAATTACAGCGTGGTCGTTCTTGCTTAGTGGCGAAAGGTATTTGAATCCATAAATATCTCTTTCATGAGACGATAGAACCAAATCTAAAGTTGACGGAGTTGTTGTTGGCCTCCGTCGGTCGATGTCGACCATGGATGTACATCACATCGCATGAATTTCATGTTTTGCAACTTTTTGAATGACTAAACAGTCCGATTCGGGAGGAACAATCTCTCCCGCAGCGCTTGCAACGATAGTCAGAACTCTGTTGTATTGCATCAGTTGCACGCCGGCGGCGTGATCTGCGTTCAGCAGCCAGGAGCTGTATTTGCTCCTCCCCGGCTTGCAGTCGACGCTTTACACAATGCCTCCAAAGTGAGCGGTCAAGAGCAAGTTCTTCCCAGCTTGCGGGGTCAATGTCAAGAGCTTTCATATCTCTTTTGCAAACATCTTTGTACCGCAAGTGCGGTCTGCCCAATGGTCGACTTCCTAATTGCAACTCACCGTAGAGTAGATCTTTCGGAATACGACCATTTTCCATTCTATAGACATGACCAAGCCACCGCAGGCGGCGCTGACCCGTAATAGGGTGAAACATGCTCTGTAGACCAGCTTTTGAAAGCACTTCAGCGTTAGTCACTCTGTCCATCCACGATATGTTCAAGATACGACGGATGCTTCGTAGATGGAAAGCATTCAGCTTCCGTTCGTGTCTTGCGTGGGTGGCCCAGGTTTCACTGCCGTATAGTAAAGCATTTAGTACGCACGCGCTGTATACCATCATCTTTGTCTTTACAGTCAGCTTGCGGTTACCCCAAACACGAGAGTTCAATCGGGACAAAATGACAGCTGCTCTGCCAATCCGCTTATCAATCTCCGTGTCTAGCGAGAGGTTGTCCGCAATGGTTGAACCAAGATATGTGAAATGATGTACTGGTTCGAGCTGACAGTTTCCAACAGTGATGATTGGCGGCGATACAGTCCCTTGACCAAGGACTTTGGTCTTGCTCATGCTGATTGTTAGACCAAAGTCTTTGCATGCCGACGAAAAACAGTCCATTAGCGACTGTAGGTTCTCTTGGGAGTGAGCAATAAGGGCTGCATCGTCGGCAAACAACAGGTCACGGATTATCACATCTCGTACTTTGGTTTGTGCTCTCAACCGGTTCAGGTTGAAAAGCTTGCCATCACTTCGCGTGCGTATGTAAATGCCTTCTGTTCTCATCTTAAAAGCGTGCTTCAGAAGCAGAGCAAAGAAAATGCCGAACAGCGTGGGAGCAAGAACACACCCTTGTTTGACGCCTCGGCGAATTTCAAATGCTTCTGAACTGCAACCGTTAAAATGGACTGAGCCTTTCATGCCTGAGTGGAACGAAATAACGAGTCTCAGCAGCCTTGGGGGGCAGCCTATCAGATCGAGCATTTTGAAGAGACCCTCCCTGCTGACGTAGTCGAATGCCTTAGTTAAATCAAAAAGAACAGCGTATAATGGCATACGCTGTTCCCGACCCTTTTCTTGAAGTTGTCTCAGGGAGAAGATCATGTCAACGGTTGATCTTCCCTTGCGAAAGCCACATTGAGATTCGGAGTAAATTCTATCAGCTAAAACTCGCAGCCGGAACTGTAAGATTTTAGCAAACAATTTGCCTACAACATTCAAAAGGGAGATTCCTCTGTAATTTTTGCAGTCGCCTCTGTCACCCTTATTCTTAAATAGCGTGATGATCTTTGTGTCTCGCATCTCTTGTGGGACACCCCCCTCCTGCCAGCACTGAAGAAGCAAATGGTGAAGAGGCTGTAATAATGCTGCTCTACCGCATTTGATGAGCTCAGGTGGAATTCCGTCGTCACCAGGGGCCTTCCCATTCGCTAAGCGGTCGATTGCCTTATTGAGCTCATCAAGAGTAGGAGGGGTATCTAGATATTCAATGGTCGGCAACCGTTCGACATTTTCAAGTGCATGCGGTAGAACCGTACTCTCCCTAGAGTAGAGGGAGGAGAAGTGCTCTACCCATCTTTCCATCTGTTGAGTTTTGTCGACAATCGGCTTACCAGATAAAGACTTAATGGGAGCCGTTTTACGTTTGTTTGGGCCAATGGCTCTCTTGATCCCATCATAAATACCGTGAAAAATGCCGGTATCCGCAGCTCTTTGGATATTGAGGCTAACTTCAGTCCAATAGTCGTTTGCACAACGCCTTGCAGTCTGTTGGACCTTATTTCTAGCTGCTCTTAGAAGACGTAAGTTTTCATCTGTTGGCATACCTTTGAACCTCACGAATGCTGAGCGTTTCTCATCCAGCACAGCAGTCATCTCAGAAGCGTTTGCTTCGAACCAGTCGCTCGTTCGAGCTTTCTTCGGACCGAAAGTGGAAAGTGCGACTCGGCATATGCAGCTTTTTATCAATTCCCAGTTTTCTGAAGCAGATTCAAGTGGGGTTGTTTTGTTGAACTCGTCCGTGAAGGCTTTTGCGAATCTCGCATTTAGATTAGGTTCGCACATGCGAGTGACGTCTATCCTAGGCTTAGCAGACAATTTGGTGCGGTGAAATCTCGTGTGGGGGAGCTTCAGTTTTGCACAGACCAGTGAATTATCAGTGTCGCAGTCTGCGCTTTGATATGATCTAGTGAGGAGCACTCTTCCTATATTAGTACGCTTAACAAGAATGAGATCAAGCTGATGCCAATGCTTAGAGCGAGGATGCTTCCAAGACAATTTATGCTGTGGTTTTGTTTGAAAGAAAGTGTTACTTACACAAAGATTGAACTGTGTGCACAATTCTAAAAGGCGTTACCCATTTTCCTTTGTTTTACCTACGCCGAACCTTCCGAGACAGTTTTGCCAAGACTCGTAATCTGCACCAACTCTGGCATTGAAATCACCCAATACCACTACACAGTTTTTCTGTGGTACGATTTTCAGGACGGCTGTGAGGTTATGATAAAAAGCGTCTTTTTCAGCAGGCGTCGCAGAGAGCGTCGGTGCATAAACGTTGACCAACGTAATGGTACCAGTAATGCACCTCAGATTTAGAGTCCAAATCCGTTCGCTCCCGCTGCGCGGTTCTGTTGCTTTTAATATGTCGTTTCGCACGGCAAACCCAACTCCATGCAGTCGAGGCTCATCGGAACCTCTTCCTTTCCAATAGAATGTTTAATCACTTTCTGTTAGCTTACCAGTGTCTGGTAAGCGCGTCTCTTGTAGGGCAGCCACGTCGACATTCAGCCTCTTTAGCTCGTTGTTAATCACGGCGGACTTTCTAACGCCTCTGATATTCGAGACGTCGTCATGAAATCCTGGAAGCATGGACCGGACGTTCCAGGTTCCAAGTTTCAGAACTGACATTTGTTGTTTGGTATTTCGATTCGCTGGTGCGGAAAAATACAGTCTGCTTGTCGGTTGATTCCTAATCCCCATGCACCCAATGAGGATAGCAGACCGTGGCGAGACGGCACCTTATTGACTGGGGGCTGCCCAGCTTGAGGCGGGCGGTAGCCGTCCAATGAGACCTGGAAGTCTCTCCACCGTCGAAAGCAGCCCCAGGCGCTTAGCTCTACGCCAGTCGAGCCATAGCTTTTAACCGGTATCTGCTGCTTCCCGTGTTATTTTCCGTAGAAGCGGAATGGAGTGTCCTCTCCATTGGTGCGTTGTGATGTACGCCAGGGCAGTTCAATATGGAGAACTAGCTGTTGCCCATGCAGCAAGTGCTCCCTCTCCACGGCACCACTGGAACCAAAGGAACAGCTAGGCTGATTCGTTTGGACAACGATGCCCTCGCAGGAGCTGGCAGGAAGAAGTTGAATAAACTTCGGACTGCCTAACGGGACTCCGGCTCCGGATTTTTTCCTCGAGGATGACTCCTGAAGACTTTTCCACGAATGGATGTAGCCACAAGGCAGTGGAGGTTTGAGATAAGGGTTTTCCTTCCCCTAGGTGGGCCGCCTTCGTGGACTAACGAGCTCCGCCTGCCCGAAGCATGCTGGTTTTGAGGCGCCAGTCAGCCGCCTTCGCCCTTTCTCCTGTCAGTAGAAGCAGTTCCGCCGGGTCAAACAGGACCACGCGTGCAGGCCAGGAGCTGGACTTGGTTGTCAGAGGCTATATGAGACGCAGGCCATTGGAGCATTTTTGGAATTGACAGCTTATCCCCAAAACCACCCCGGCCGTGACAACCTTGGAACCAGTTGACGGAGTATGTCCTATCTTAAACATAGTATGTTCCCTGACATGTTGATAAAAGGCTCCGACATGAAACCAGTCTAGATATTGCGAGTTTACTGACTCTGGTGAAGAACTTTCAGTACGCCAATCAATGCTCGGGAGATCAATATCAGTATCAGTATCACAGGGTGATATTCGACCAAGTCAAAACTAGTGCCCAGATTCTTTCGGAGGTGTGCTTAAAAACACCCACCACTACCAGGATTGATTCTTAAGTAACACAGGCGTGTGAAACTGTGAATGGAAGAGGAAAGGTCTCATCACCAAAAGTTGAGAGAGTTAATGCATGTTGCATGTCCAATCGAATGAAAAGACGATGGAAGCGGTTTATTTCAACAAATGCGAAAAATGTGCGTAAATGATTGTTCAAGTTCAATATAGATACTTCGATTTTGTTGTATAGTATCAGTATCAGTAACACAGTGCGATATTCGACCAACCCGAGCGTGCGTAGTTGGTGGCAGACGGTTCGTCATCAAACTAGATAACATAAACAGCAAAATAGTAGTACGAGAGCTTGTTTAGAAGAAATTGATCTTTTGCAAATTAAGCTATCGTATCTTTAAGCCGTAGTAATACTTGTTGTTGTTGTTTTATTCTATCTGAAATAATCTGTGAGTACCAAACATCGCATGTTCCAGGAAACGCGAACGATTTTCTGGACTTGGTACATTCCCATGAACCTCACCGACACGTAAACGAACCAACTAGATTCCGCGAGGCTCAGTTTACATCTACTCTCGACCTAGTTATTTCAACTGCTGAAAGCCCTCCACTGTTACACACTCAGCCAACCTGGATATTTTTAAAGCTAATTTGGACAAACACTTGAGAGACAACCCAAAACTTTGATACGATTTAAACTACATAAGTTTTCCTGTTCTTCTTTTTTATTGTATATACCTCATAACTCCATCCTATGGTTATTGTTAAGCTAAATGCTTTTTAGACCATTACAACTTTGAATCACTTTGAATCACTTTGAATGTAGTGATAGCCTACAAGTTACTCTTGTCATCTGGTGTCTCGAGTCTTCCATCGGATCGACCCTGGTACCCTATTGCAGGCAGTAGCGCTACCATCATGCAAAACATTGACCATGTGAAAGGAATGTGAGGGCAGATCAAGAAAACATCCTTCAACTTCAGGATCTATTCGCTACTCTCGTACCCGTTCGCAAAAATGGTAAACCTCATGGATGGTCACCTTCAGTCTCCCGTAGCGTACGTCTCCGCGACACAAAATGGACGCGTTACAAGCTTACTCAATCATGTGGGACATAAGCCCGTTACAAGTAAAGGTGAAATATAGCTGTTTTTAAGATACATGCAGCAAAGTTCTCTTTCTAAATGAGATTTAAGAGGCCAAAACTCATTCGAAACGATACTACAGCTACGTTCAATCTATAGGCTCAACATGAAGAGGTGTATGTACCTTGAAAAGAGATGATGGCTCTTCCGTCATTGAAAGCACTAAAAGGCTCAGTTGTTTCCTTGCATTTTCAAAGCGTGCAACGTTGAGATTATATCTCGAACGCCACTGCACCATCACCTTATTGTGCTCTTACTGAATGCCCTCTCTGCACTGACCTTACATTCGATGTAAACAATGTTGGGACTATATTGGCCAGACTAGCATACAACGAGTCGGTAGGGTCCGATAGCATCCATCCATAAATTATCAGACTGCTAGCTCCTATATTAGCTTCGCCGATCACATAAATTTTAACACCATACCTTAGACAGGGTACCCTTCCTTTGGACAGGAGAACAGCCGTTGTAGTACTTATCCATAAGAAAGGAGCTTCCTCGGCGGTCAAAAATTACCGCCCGGTTAGCTTCAATAGTGTAATATGTAAGGTTATGGAGAGGTTGATCTGCGATAAAATTTGTACATACCTAACCAAACACTCTCTTCTGAATGCCGCACAACACGGCTTCCCAAAAGAAAGGTCATGTGTGAAAAAATGTTGAGCTTTCTAAACGATGTCACTGAGAGTATGGATGATGGTATGGAGATAGAAGTTTCGACTTTTTTATTCAGTCAACCATAGGCTCTAGCTTCTCAAACTCTCAGCCATAGGAGTATCAGGAAACCTACTGGGCTGGATTCGAACAGTCCTCAACGACCGTTCCTTTACTGTCTGGGTCGATGATATATACTCCGCATGTGCGCATATAGCGAGTGGCGTTCCCCAGGGCTCAGTCTTGGTGCCGTTGTTGTTCCTCATCTTCATTGAATACCTTGAGTACATTACTACGTTGATTGAGGAAGGTTTGGCAATTGTAGTTGTCTTCCTAGACATAACTAAAGCATTTGATACTGTTCCTCATAAGTTATTATTATCGAAACTTGAATCATATGGCATAGGTGGTAATCTTCTTTCCTGGTTAACTTCTTTTCTTACTGATCGCACTTACTCTGTTAAAGTTAATGGCCTTCGATCACGCAGCCTACCTATTTCAGTGGGGTGATTCAAGGTAGCGTATTAGGCCACTTACTATTTCTTATGACATACATAACGTCATTTCACATAGCAAACTGTACTTATTCACTGATAACATAAAAGTTGTTATCATTTTCCCAGCTAACCAAGCACAAACCTTTAAAGCTCGACTTAACAATGATTTAGCTGCACTGGCAGATTGGGCAAAAAATAATGGTTTAAAGTTCTCAACAGCAAAATCTAATTTCATGCGTATAAGATGCACGATACAAAATATCTTAATCCTTCTAAACAATAACGCAATTCAAATGATTGACAGCACGCGTGATTTGGGATTTCGATATTCTTCATCACTCACTTTCAATGAACAGATACGCCACCTTATTACTAAAGCCAGACAAATTATGAATATTATACACAGATCTATAATTCAGCCTCATTGAAAAATAAAAATGTATAAATTATTCACCATTCCTATCTTCGACTATTGTAACATAATATATACTAATATAAATTAAACCGATAGCATAGTTTTGGAAAAGATACAACGTACTTTCTTAAAATCAATCATCAGTTATACCACCAAAAATCCTATAGAGAAAGATGTATACAACTGAAACTCGATCCGCTGTGGTTTTGCAGACTCAAGCATAACATCATCTTATTCTTTAAAATACTGTCAACGGATAATATGGAAATACGTACGAATCTTCATATACGGCATGGTTTTAAATTAGCTTGAGAAACAGTGAAAAAACTATTAAATTACCAAGGTTTCGAACTAAAGTAAGGAACAGTTTCTTCTTGACTAAATACGTTGAACTTCTTCTTCCAAAATATATAAAACACAGTTCCTCTCTAAATACATTCAAATCACATCTAGTTTCATTTCTTACCATAGAAAAAATTCGCAATCTTCCTAAGTTAAATGTTCTACCTGATGATTTATATAATAATGGCATTTCTGGGTATTGATATTAAATAAATGTTCATAACGCTCGAAACAACATTCTCTCGTTTCTGAGTATTTTCTCCACAGGAAAATTCTCAATCCGCCCCGAAATGAAACTGGCCCCCAGACCTCACACTAGTGGAATAAATCACCTTCGCCTAGCGGACAAGAAAACGGTTCATGTTCAGGAAAGATCAATCCATTTTAAACAATCAAGATAAAAAACGTTTGGTACTTCAACAATAGAGATTCTTCACGCATCTTCCGTGGACCTTATTCGTTAAACATCAGTGTTGCCGAAAACATTCTAGACATTTTTCCACAATACCTGTGTTTTCGTACTATATCAGAACACATACCGATTACCTGAAAGCAACTTTAAATACCGTTACCTTCATTTTTATTGAACGTTAAATTCCGCTAAAGCAAATGACCTTGAACAAATTGTTTTTGCAAATTTACATACTATAATCTGATTGTACAAAGCTTTTGGAAATTATTGATTATGCTTAACATGCTTGGATTTCCAAGAATAAAATTTATTTATCTATTTATCTACTCATCTAGCCAACCAACTGCGTTTACCCTGTTATATGTTTGCTGACGACGAAGACATTGTTGGTAACTCGGACAACTCCGATATGATAAGTGATGTAGAAGATTTGAAGGCGTGGGCGGTTGAATATGTTGTTGAATATGCTATACCGGCATGGGATCCTTGGTTGAAAAAAGATATTCTGCTATTAGAAACTCCACAGCGCAGAGCGACAAAACTCGTCCTGGGACTATCAAATTATCCATACGAAACGCGACTAAAATTATTGAATTTGCATTCGGCTGAATAGAGACGGAAACGAGGAGCACTTATATTCATTTGGACAGTGCTTAATCAAACAAATCATCCTTGCGGTCATTTGTTTCATCTTTCCCAAAACACACATCTGCGAGGTCACCAATTAAAACTTTACCAACAGCATAGCAGGTTGAACTGCCGCAAATATGCATTTTCCGTTCGCAATGTGCAACTGTGGAACAGTTTACCTATTCATGTGGTACAATCTGGAACTGTTGAGGTTTTCAAAAAATCACTAGATATCCACATGGAAAAGTATGTTTTTTGTGTTTGACAATAATCTAACAATATTTTGATATTTTTACCATCCGACCCGATGTCCATTTTTGTGGGTCTTGTAAAGCATAGCTCTTTATCTGCATATAATCTATGAATAAATCTATGAATAAGTGGGACCTTTCCCTTAACCTAGAGAAGAGCCACTTACTCTCTACACTCTCGGACAACAAGATTGTCTCTACGCCCTCAACACACACGGAGTTCCGTAGGGTAAAATCCACTAAGGATTAGGAATCATAGCATCTGCAATCTTAAAGTGGGATGACCAATGTGCTGCTGGGGCTCAAAAGGCCAGGACAGAAATTTTTCAACTACGTTCGGCACTCACTTGCAGAAAAGCTGAGGTGCTGTTGCCCTTCTACAAGGCCGTAGTAAGGCCACATTTAGAATATTGCATCCATGCTTGGAAGCCGTACTGTTGTTGTTGGTCTCCTTCGGTCGATGTCAACCAACGATGTACATCACAGTCGCACGAATTTTCATAATCTACAGCTTTTTGAATGACTACACAGTCCGATTTGGGAGGAACAATCTCTCTCGCAGTGCTTGCAACAATAGTCAGAACTCGGTTGTAGGGCGTCAGTTGCACGCGGGCGGCGTGATCCGAATTCAGCAGCCAAAAGCTGTATCTGCTTCTCCCGGAAGCCGTATTACCATCAGGAGATAGTGCAGTGCAAAAGGTACAGAAGCTGGCCACTCGCATGATAGAGGGGTTAGCATACGCCAACTATGAAAATCGTATATTAGCATTTGGACTTTTCTAGCTTAGTAGGAGGCAAATTAGTGGGGTCTTATAGAGACATTCAAGGTTCGCAAAGGATTGAGTTGTCTTGAATTCGATGACTTCTTTCGGTTCTCTTCTTTAGTTCGAACAGGATGGCACAACCTTAAGCTAAGTAAATAGCACACCAGGCTTGAAATCAGAACGAACATCTTTAGAATCCGTGTAGTGAACGCGTGGAACTCACTTCCGCAGAAATAATATCGTCAAATTCAGTAAATGCGTTCAAACATGGGCTGGATGAACGGTGGCAGGTGCTCTTTCCCGAGCATTAACTTTGAGACTAAATCCAGGCACATTTATTGTCAAAAACCACAAAAATGTTTTGAAAATCTTTTAAAACACAGAAGCTTTTTTTCAATTTTACCTCTTTTCATTCGATTAGACATGCAACGTGCACTAACTCTCTCACCTTTCGGTGATGAGACCTCTCCCATCTTCCATTCACAGTTACATAAACCTGTGTTCCTTACGAATCAATCCTGGTAGTGGCGTGTGTTTTCAAGCACGCCTCCGAAAGAATCTGGGAACTCGTTTCGACTTGGTCGACTATTGCTCTGTGATACTGATACTGATACTGATACTGACTATGTTCATCGCGTGTTGCATACGGCAGGGATACCAAAAACAAATAACCAACTTAGGCAGTGGTATGCAACCGTTTGAATCATTCCACTGACAGAAATATTGGACGTTTGATTGTGTATCAACTGAACAGGAGTAAAAATTGATCAATTAGTTCAGTTCAGTTCAGTTCAGTTGGCACAGGACTGTAAATGGCTGATAAGCCAATCGAGCGTCCAGAATTTCAGTCAGTGGAAAGCTTCAAAGGAGCGCCCACCACTGCCAAAGTTGGTTCATTCTTTACTGTTATCCTCATTTAAAACATGACATTTAAAACGAGGCATTACATAGGAGAACTATTCTTTTCAGGATTTTGTAAGTTTTTATAAGGTCACCCCGTAGACGCCGACGCCGAAGGGAAAAAAGACCTAAAGAAGTTAGACGTTCTTCGTGGGGTTTCTCAAACACACCCTCAACCATTTTGGTAGCCAGGCGTTGTTTTGTTGAAAGAAGGGGCTCCAGGCTTGCACGCAGTATTCTAAATGCGGCCTGAAAATCGCCGTATATAAAGGGATAAACACTTCCGGCGTTCTACATGTCAGAACGGATTTAAGCCTAAAGAGTTCTCCTCTAGCTCGTTGCGCAGCGGTGGCACACTGCGCAGCCCATTTGAAGTCCGCTGTTACGACTATACCCAAATCCTTAATCCTCTGAATAGAATGAAAGTCGATCCCACCGTTATTCGCAATTACTGTAATTCTGTCGACTGCTGCAGACAAGAGATGAAATTTACTATATTGCAGAGGAAGATCCCAATCCTGCGACCATTTAATGACCTTTTCAATATCTCTAAACAAATCACCGTGATCACTGGATCCGGTGAATTTGACATCATCAGCAAACATATAGCAGGGACATGACAACTGCGATGCCAGATCATCGATGAAGATTAGAAAGAGTATCGGGCCTAATACTAAACCTTATGGGACCCCACGGTTAACCGTTGCAAATTCAGAGGTAGTATTGCCTACACGGACCTGGAAGGATCTATTACGAAGAAAACTGGTTATAACGTCATGAAGCTTACCATATATTCCTTTGGCCGCGAGCTTCATCCCTAGGAACCTGTGACTAACCGAGTCGAACGCCTTACTGAAGACTGTGTAAAAGAACTCTACTCGTCCACCTTCATCCAGTGTCTTGGAAACTCTATCTAAAAAGCATAAAAGATTTGAGAGACACGACCTTCATTTGAGAAAGCCATGTTGAACCGTGCTTAACGATGAATTGTGCACGAGGTGGCTGCACAACCGTCCGTGATAAGTCTCTCTAAGGTTTTACATAAAACACTAGTCAAGCTTACCGGTCGGAAATTCTTAGCTATGTTTGCGCAACTTCCCCTTGGAATGGGTACGACAGTGGCTTTCTTCCAGTCGTCTGGTAGGATGCCTTTGCAGAGTGATTCGTTGTATAACTCACATAGAGGCTCTGCTAGATTTTTAGATATTTCCTTTACAATATAAGGATGCACATCGTCAGGTCCAGCGGATTTATTTCCGTCTAGATTCTTTAGGATACGAGCAACATCATCCGTGCAAAAAACTACTTCGCTTAGTGAGGCAACCATTTTCGTATTGAGAATTGGGACTGAGTAAATTGCATCCCCGCCATCCATTCTATGTACGCTTTGAAAATAATCCAGCAAAGCTGCTGCCTCTTTGGGGTCAGAATTGGCTTTCTCGCCATTGTCTAACATTAGGGTACCTATGTGCTACCTTGTCTTACCCTTAGACTGAACATAACTAAAATACTTCTTAGGGTTCTTTTTAGCAGAGTTCGCCAGGTAAGTTTGGTAGCTTCGCTTAAGCCTCCGGTGTGTTGTTTCTCGAAGCCTTATAGCACGACCAATTTTTATAGGTTGGTAAGGCTGTATATCTCCGCCAGTGTCTGTCGCGCCTAATAATGTCGCGTCGCACCGCAGGAGTCCACCAACGTGGCTTGTTCTTTAGCCGGGCAGATCGAAAAGGACACTGAAGTTCTTGAAGACTTGAAATATTGCGCTTAATAACTAACCATTTACTTTCGATGTCATTGGTTTCGGAGAACCAGTCGCATTGTGAACCGGAAAGCCTTACGGCATTCTAGTCAACTCGATTTAGATTAGGCCTGTATTCGACTGGTGGCTTATGAAAATGAATAGTTTCCTGAAATGATATGGTGACATGGTCCCTTTTCCCCAAAGGTGAGTCGTGAGAGAGATTTTGGACATCTGTAGGACCTATAAACAAACGTAGGTCCAGTGTAGATGGTGAATGTTTATCACTGTACCTAGTTTTCTCACTTACGTGCTGATGAAGCGCATTGGAGTGCATCCAATCGAAATATACCAGAGAAATTCTATCAGAGGTCGTCTGAGTGTCCCAGTCAATACCCGGTAGGTTGAAGTCACCTATTAAATAGACTCGTGTGGCAATTCTGAACAAGCTGGTAAGAAGTTCCCTAAGTTTCTTCTCCTCCGCCCCAGAAGCGCCGGGTGCCTTGTATAAGCAGCCTAACGCAAAAGAGAGCGTCTGTAACGATTGTCGAGACCAGCTAGATGCCAAAGGTGGCCATTTTGATGCCAGAGTCTTGGTATACAATACCATGTTGTAGTAGTATTATAGCTCCTCCTTCGCGTCTACCATGTGGTCTATTCGATCTGATGACTGTTTATGTCGAAAGAAGATCAACTGGAATAATTCCTGTATCTTGAAGCCAGGTCTCGGATATACCTAAGATGCTAGATTCACTATTGTAGGCTTTCTGCATTAATTCCAGTCATTTACTACGCACACTGCAAGCATTTGTGTATAGTATGCTCACAGTATATCGACGTACCCCGCTCAATTTCGGAGAAACCTCGGGCGCAAAACCCGAGGTATTACCAAGTTTTTTAATATGTCCAAATGAGTGCTGTGTGGAGAATCTACGTCACTCGAAGGTTGTGGCGTAGAGGTTCTTAATGCAGAAGTGCTGAGCGCATACGAAGCGAGGCTTTCTTTTGCTGCATTGCAACTAGTTAAGATTCGTCCCCTATATTTTCTACCAGCATTTGAGCATTCTTGATTAAAATATCCGCTGTTGCGGAGTTATTCCATTTGCATTTATCTGAGTTATTCTTCGGTTTTGCTACTTTGCTACTCGAACGCTGGAACGCAAAATAATTTGCTGAAACTGGGCTGCTATCTGGCACCAATCTATACAAACCATTTGTACTGGTATGTATTTGGTCACCTTTGGAAAGAAACAGGTCTCTGTCTCTCTGGTTTCTGCATTCCACCGAAATTGGCCTTGCTTGGTTTCCTTTCTTTTACAGACCTATTCTATGTACCCGAACTATCTGGAGATTAGGCTTAAGGTCTGCTAGACGCAATAACTTTTGTACGCATTAGCGATTTAAACCGCGTCGTGATTTAGCCTTCTGTATAAGAGGCTCTTGCTTATTTCGGATCAGAATATTTCTGGTCCTAGTTTTCAAACATTTCTCCGGAAAAGCGCCTTTTTTGCAACACTCGCTATTCGCTGCGTATTGAAGCTAATTGCGAGTCAATTGTGGCTAAATTGCCGAGACGCGGCTCGGTTTTCCTACTTGTTGTTGAGTGCGGTACATTTTAAGCTGGCAGGCTCTTCTTCTTACGCTGACTAACAACATTGTTGTTATTTTTTCCCCGATTTCCTCCCGCAGATTTTCGTACACCCGCCATCTTATACAAGATTGGTTTGGGCGAGGACGAAACTTGAGCGTAGAATCTTTGGGTTGGTTCCTTCAGAATTTCGAGTAACTGGAAAACTTGCTTACGGTAAGCCTCCCTTGCAACTTCTTTGCACTGCATGCAGACCCATTCAAACCATGTATGGGCTGCATACATGGTGTAATGGCCCTTTGGTATTCTAGAGCACTTCTGGTGCGCCCAGCGCCTGCAGGTACAACACTCGATACCTTTGGCTACACGCTTACCACAGCCAGTCTTTAAGCATGGGAAAGTAATGTTAGCCATGCTGTAGATATATGAAAAAGATATTTATATCTTAGTAATGCAGGTAATATAGATTGCAATTTCACAGAATCAGGAAAAATTCGTAATATTTAACCAGAGCGTGGGAAATACAATTAAGTTGAGCATACCGCGCAAAGTCAAGTGTTCATTAGAAAATATTTAGAGTAATCTGATAAACTTTTCGACATTCGAAGAGAAGGTACTGCCTACCTCAAGTGGTCCAATGCTTCTGAAGTTCGTTATCCAGTATTCAAAGATACCACCGATACCATTGAAATGATCTTTTGAATTAATCGCCTCAAATGAAGTCTAGTTAGATGATTCAACTATTTTCTAGCAATGTTGTCTCTTAATTTTCCTATTCACAAACATGAGTTGTTTTGCCAGCATAAACATACTTTTTGCAATCAATGCTGATCAAAGTCCCGTAAGCAAAATTATCCACATGGCGGACGGGTATCTAGGATTTGGCTGCAAATGCTAGGGATAGTGATAAGTCTATGTTTTTGTATTGAGTAAGTAATACTGCCTATATTTATTGGAACTACGTCAGCAATCTCACACACGTATAGAAGTAGCCATCCTGCGAAAAATTAGTACAGGAACTGAACGTGTGGTAACCTGGTGCTTTATTATCCAGAAATTAATTTTTGAAGCCGCACAGAATTTTTTGCATTAGATGCTATATGAAAATTCATAACACTAATCTGTAGTGAAGCGTCAACACATTTAAAATATCGACGATGTATGTAATGAATTGTACTGCACAGTTATGGATAAAACTACCTTCCAACGAATATCAGTACAAATCAACCACACACTGAATCCGAATAAAGCCGTATTGATAGATTTGACAGTGAGAATAAAAGAAAGCAAATGATGATTTTCACTCGGACAACCAATTACGCCAAATTTCACAATTGTTGTCGGATTATAGTAATCTCGAATATAATTGCTATATACTGGACCCGATCTCTTTACACGCTCGTTTTATACATTATTCTTGAAAGAAGCTAGAAGTGGTGTGTTATATTAAGCAACGCTATGATCATCAGAACGCAACAAACCTGAATCCTGAAGAATTATTTGATCCGAATGAGAGTTGTGCATAGTTCTGTCTTCTAGATCGAATATCCGCACAATAGTTTTCCAAATGTTTCTACTAAAATACCTTTACTTGAAATGTTATCATTTTTCGCAAGATAATATTTACTTCACCTGATGAATGTGCATGGACACTGGATGTGATAGATCGAGATTTTCCATAAAATAGTAAGGTATTACCAGTGGCAGAATGTTTGTTTATACAGTCGTGAAGCAAGAGATTGCCGAAGAAACGATCACGTTCATCGAACATTGGTGAACAAGAGTCAATTTCACGTTTTAGCATGCCCATACAGTTGGCAGCTGATCCATTTTACTCTAGATCTAGGAATACAATAAATTAATGCCGGTAGATCAAGTAAACGAAGACAATGAGTGACACGTGAATCAGAGAAATGGCATTTATTTTCACTCATAAAAGCTATTGGCAACACTTTATGCTTCGAAGCTTTTCGTTATACAAAAATAGTGAAATCAAATTTAAGTTTATTTAATCTGGAATAGTCTGGCCCTTCCATACACAAATTGATTAATATAAGAGTACATAATTATTTCAGAAATGACCCACAGTAATCAATATGATTCCATTTCGATGGCGAAAGGTAAAAATTGGGCTGACATGAATTTCAAGAGTAAGCAATCTTCGAATAGTATCATCACTTTCAAGCAAGCCAAAGCGATTATATTTTTAATACGGAAGTCTCCCGAAGGCAAATCATCAATCATTTTCATGTGGAGTTATGGAGCAATCGCAACACAGCATTAGGTCTCAATCACAATTGATCATGCCGATGATAGCATTCTGGAAAACTTGTTTTCTGATGTATCTGATGTATCGTATTACAAGTCTTAATCTTTTCGACTCTCGCTACCGCCGTCTTAGAAGTGATTTGATTCAATATGTTGCATACCGCCAACCATCCCCCGAATGAACTATTCAAACGACTACTACCCAGAAACAGCCGGAGTCATGACTGCACAGTACTTATTCCCGATGCAAGACTGAACTGTCGAAGGTATTTTTATTCTGTATGTGTATCTTTTGCCTGGAACACCCCACACTCTAATGTTGCACATTCACCCAACTTGGATATATTCTTGGACAACTTTGTGTCGACCAATCCAAACAGTGAAACTATAAATTCTACGTTATTACTGCTTTGGAATTTGAATTCATTCATCGAAGTGTACTATACATCTTGACCATAAGGACTTACATTTGTCATCCAAACAATCTAAAACATTTTCTGCCAAATGGATTGTACTTGATTCCTAAACTGCTTAGTAAGCAAACAATTCCCGTTTTATTACCTATGTTATTCGTAATTCCCAAATTATTCTATGGTTTTGTAAAGCTATATGCTTTTTAGACCATTAACTTGAATTGAATTGAATTACACATCGTTTAAGATTAAACATAATCTCACAAAATGTTATCAGTTTGGTGACTCTAATTCGAACGAGAAAAACAACATTCAGTTTATACTGTTGAAATGTTCACCAGTTTCAGCATTACATGATACAAATTAAGATGCTGATTTTTTCCAGACTGAGATGTTTGATGGTGTGAACGAAAAACATTATAGGCTTCATTTGAAACTATTGTTGGAGCTCACAACGCTAGATTTTCCTGTACAGACAACATATATTCACTACCGCAGATCATTCCACTCGAACGCTCAACTGTTATAAATCTGCCATAGTGATTTATTAAGCGTTCTCCTCAGCAAGACTCAAAATTAGTAAAACGACCGTCCACATTATGTGTGAACTAAACACCTCTGACATTATTAAGTTTCTGCTGAAACCATCTGATTCAAATCCAAGAGTCACAGGGCAAACATTCTGAAAAATCCTCAGTGTAATCTTTGCCAACATACAGTAATCCAGCGAGATACTATTTGCAAATAGAGAGAGATACAACCTAGAACAATGAGCAAACCTCTGTACGGTGATGGGTTTGGAAACCATGACGTTTGATTTGCCAGTCAAGCTTTACATATTACGGCGAACCGCGCCTACGGAAATTAATACTAAACAGTTTCAGCATATGAAAACAGATCTTTTAAATTTTTATTGCTTCGTGAGTTTTCCGAGTGAAATACTCGAATCTAGGCCCTCATAACTAGGTGGGAAATCGAAGGACGTCTTTATGTTCGTAGAAATAGCGACGAGCGCGGTCCAATACTTTTAGGCGTTTCATAGGCTGCCACAACAACAGGAATACAAGCAGTGGCTCTACATAGCAAAAATGATCGAAAATGTATTGTTGTGAGTACATTCTTTATGCCCCTTTAATCAAATTACAAAGGGAATGAACCACTTCCTTTGAGACTGGCTTTCCTGGTTCCATGATCAGGTAAACAATTGCGAGCATGTCAATTTCCAAGATGATCCTGCTTTGGAGAAGCTGCTCAAGAACCGGTGGCGGAGTATCTGTGTATTACCACGAGCGTATTTACTGCACAAAGGTTTGTGATACACTAGTTGAGCTGGAGGATACCATGTGGTGGAGATTGTGCCTGGAATTAGGAGAAAACTGCATCCTTTGTGTAATTTACCGCTAATCAGCCTCATTTAAGACCCAAAATGATATGTTGCTAAAAGTAATGCGGCACTCAACTACTCCCAAATGGTGATTTCAAATTTTCGCAGATTTACACCAAAAGATCGCACACGTAGCAATCAATTTAGTACAAATTCCCCTTTCCAGCCACATAAATTCCTCCACTCGAAAGGAGAGGCCCCCGAAAAATCTCCAATCCTAGAGTTATTATCACAATACGATACAGGATAATATTTGGAGAACACAAGTTCCAGAGATAAGATACTCGAAGCAAGACATTTTGAAAAGATGGTGGTGTATTTCCAGCAGTTGAATTTACATACGATATTGAAATAAGAAAGGAAAGAAATATTATTTCACGTTTATAATGTTTCAAAGAGATATCTGGACTAAAAATGTTGATCATGATCACAATTATCGGTGCATGAATGATAATGTCGTCTTCAAAGAATTCGACACCTGGGAGACCATCAACAATATTGTTAATCACATAGTGAAATACAACTGGTGAAACAGATAATCCAAATGGAAGAAACTTATGACGATAAAATCCATATGGCGTGTCAATAATTGTACCTTCACTTGATGCTTCATCAAATGGTATCTGTAAATATGCACCGTTTAACTCGATTTTCAAGGAAACACATGAACCATGTAACCCAGATAAGATAGCTTCAGGTTACTCAGTTGTACAAATTTGTTGTACAAATGTGGTGGACGGTGGCCGGTCACTTAATCGCCAGACTCTTAATAACCGACAATTAATCGCCAGACATCTAACCCCCAGACATTTTAACGTCCGACAGTTATTCACCAAGCCCCTTCATCCCCAGTCAATTAATCTTCACTCACTTAATCTCCAGGGAAGTTATTTAAGTATCTGACGATTAAGTGTCAGTAAACCGTCGTGGACACTCTTTACATGGAGATATTTAAAAACGTTAAGCTGACCTACGTATGAAAACGGACATCAATCATCAGCCGTTCATGTGGTATATGCTACTCGTTACATAATATTATTCTGTGCTGCTGAGAAGTGTTCGCTTTCTTTACCATAAATCCTTCAATCTATCGCTATTTTGTTTTGTGAAATGCGAAATCTATTGTTCCCAACTCATTCGGTGATTGTGCTCAGCTTGTCGTACGTGTAAACAAACAAAATAATTATTTTTTTGTTTATTTATTACATACACCCTTTGCAATGCATTCAAACAAAAGAAACTTGATTCGACTGTTTTCGTGTCTTCGACTCAACCAAGTTCGAATGAATGAAGTAGCCAAACAGAGAAATACAATTAGGAAGTCAAATTGGATCACAGGTTAGTCCCACGTGTGCTTAATCAGATAAAAGCAGACGGTCGTCATCGCGGGAGCAATAGTCGACTTGAATACTTCTCTGTCGATTCATCCAATCGTAGCTGAATTCGTACACGACAAATATGCTGGAATTGACTAACAGTGCACGCGCAATGACGATGTTGAACCCACGGAAGAAAACTTTGTAATTTCGTTCGGCGCGAATTTCTTTCAAAACCTTACTGAGAGAATTCAAATTTCCCGATTGCATCCGAGTTTTGACGACATCCTAAAAAGTTGCAAAGCGTAATATTTTTCATAATATATTAGAAAAAATAGGAACAGAATTGTAATCGTAGATGTGTAGCAGACTATTGTCTCTACACATTCAGAATTGTACACGTCCACCTATTCAACCTTTGGCTAACACACGATTCAAAGTTCAACCAACGTCACGTGTACAATTATCGATCTTCGCGCCTGGTCAGCCACATCGACCACCTTTCAAATATACGTTCAAGATTCAAGATTTATGGTTTAAAAAGCAGATTGCTGTACAGTACCATAGGATATACGTATGAAAATTAAAAAAATCGTTACTAGTATGATCATATCCATGTTCTTCATAGGTGGAGCAAAAATTATCCCCAATGGCGACACAGACTGAGGGAAAAGAATCTTTGGATGGACGGCAGTTCCGTGCGTTAAAAAATTGACATCAATAGGTAGGGGCCAACGCAGTAGTTTCGTAACCTTTGTTTAAAGATGTGCTCGTTC